>CM044443.1:132124074-132151984 GCA_024363595.1 Xenopus borealis | reverse complement strand
TAGAGTGAGCTCTAATACATCTTCTAGGCAAAAGGAGCCCCTATAAGATATATTGGATCTGTCAATGAATATCTGACGCCCAACTCCTGCGTGGAGACAGAATAAAGAGAAACAGATGCTTTTTATCTGTACGATTTCCTTTTTCTGTGTAATAATAAAACAGTAGCTTGTACTTGATCCCAACTAAGATATAATTAATCCTTATTGGAAGCAAAACCAGCCTATTGGGTTTATTGCAGAGATAGAGATTCTGAGATGATTTGCCATTGGTTTTCATTTATTATAATAGCTTTTTATTCAGCAGTTCTCCATTTTGCAATTCCAGCAGTCTGGATGCTAGGGTCCAGATTACCCTAGCAACCCTGCATTGATTTGAATAAGAGACTGGAATATGAATAGGAGAGGGACTGAATAGAAAGACGAATAATAAAAAGTAGCAATAACAAAGCATTTGTAGCCTTACAGAGGATTTGATTTATTAGATGGGGTCAGTGACCCCCATTTGAAAGCTGGAAAGAGTCAGAAGAAGGAGGTAAATAATACAAAAACTATAAAGAAAATGAAGACTATACATTCTATAACATACTCAAAGTTAAGTTAAGGGTAAACCACACATTGAATCCATTAAGAAAAATCATATTAAAAACTGTTCACCCCAAAATATAATGTAAAAAAAAAAAACTTTCCTAAATCTACATAGTATTTCTCTTTTTTATTGGTATAAAAATGCTCTGTTTGCTGTATTAATAATAATAATAATAATAATAATCAGAGGTGCAACTACAGAGGAAGCAGACCCTGCAGGGGGGCCCAAGATTTATATACAATTTAAATAACTATTAGTAAAACAAGTCAACTTCTTGACATTTTGGAGGCATGAAAAATAATTTGCTATGGGGCCCAGTAATATCTAGTTACGCCACTAATAATAATAATAAAAACAATAAAAATCCATCAAATAACCCTAAGTATTACTGGTAACCTATTTGCTTTGTCACCTTTTGTGACTGCATATCCAAAATGCCATATCATAGATCTTTCCGTAATTTGGATCTCCATACCTTAAGTCTACTAGAAATTAAGCTACTGTTATTTGTTATTACACAGAAAAAAAAGAAAATCAGTTTTAAATATTTGGATTGTTTGGATAAAATGGAATCCTGTGATTTGGTGCTTTCTGGATAACAGATCCCATACCTGTATATATAGGAATAATTCATATAGAAGCAAAACAAGAGAGAGCCCAATCAATATCTCTGTTGTGTACAGAAATTAGAAGAACCTGCCGCCAAATACAATGAATAATAAGTTATTAAATACAATTGATCCCAGTGAAATAAGTGAAACCAGTGCAATCCCTTCATTCCCAGGGAGGAGAGTAGGAGACTACTTACCTGCTGGTGACTTCCCCAGTTCTGCTTCTCTCACCTGAGTTCCATATCATTTTGTAACCAGAAAGTTTGGTTGCACAACACATAAAACCTGCAGCACTGGTCTGTCCAGGAAGGAATGAATAAGACCGGTGCAACGAGGGGCAGGGAATGTATGGGCAATATCATATCAAGTTATACAGAATCTAACGGCTGCCCTCCAGTCACTGCTACAAGATGGAGAGTAGGGGGGGAGATCATTACAAAAACAATAGATGACTATCGCGGACACCAATTTGGTGCTTTTTTGTTTTTCAGCTCATATTGTTACCCCCAAGTAAACGGGACTAAACAGCAATCAGCTGCCCCAAAGCCAGGGTTGAGCTACAGGACTACTCGTATCTCTATCTGTGTATATCTATCTATCTACAGTATCTGGTAATCTATCATCTGTCTTTCTTTCAATCCATCTATTGTCTATCTATCTATCTATCTATCTATCATCTATCAATCTATCTATCTATATCTATCTGTCTGTGTATCTGTCATCTACCTATGATGTATTTCTCTCTATTATCTATCAATATCTATATATGATCTATCTATCTATCTCTATATCTATCTATCTATCTATCTATCCATCTGTCTGTATCATCTATCTTATATCTATATATTGTATATCATCTGTCTCTCAATCAATCTATTTATTTATTAATCTATCATCTATCTATTATTTATCTGTCTATCTGTCTATCTATCTATCTATCTATCTATCTACTTATGATCTGTCTTTCTCTTTCTATATCATTTGCATTTCTCTCTCTCTCTATCTGCCTCTGTCTCATTCTCTATCTATTGATCTCTATCTCCCTATCTATTTCTCCATTTCTCTTACACTCTATCTTTTTCTTTCTCTGTCTCTCTTGGTTTATATCTCTATTTCCCTCTCGTTCTATCTCTATGAATCTCTTTGTCTCTTTTGATCTATCTATCCATCTCATGCTCTCTCTCCATTTCTATCAATGTCTCTATCACACATTAACACTCGCTCTCTTTCTCTATATCTACAATTCATTAAACAAATCTGGAGACTTTTTCAATATAGGGTTCACATCCATGGCTAGAAAATTGTTCATATGATTATTACTGAAAATCCAGGCAGAGGGGGCACTGATACAGGTAATATCAGTGTCTCCAAGAGTCCAACAGTCACATGGCAGCTCCAACTCCTATTGATATTGAATGAGCCGTGAACATCATTCAGCTGGAAGCATGAGAAATCATGTGCTACACAGAAGCTCAAGACCTTGGGTCCCCAATTAAGTGTGGGAGTCTGATTTGCAACCCCAAGAAATGGTTTAATACTAATGATTCACTTTATTATAATTACCATTGCCTGTGTATGAACAGCAATGGGCTGGAACTTGAGTGGTGACCAGTAATTTATAAATCACTGCCTCAAAGGAATGGACAGCACTCACAGGTCTTTCGTGAAAAATTCAGTGGTTTATTTCAACGTTTGGGCTCCTTAACTCAAGTCATCTTCAGGAAGTGGATGCCACACACACAATATACCCTTTTCAACCCCAAAATGGCTCCAAAATAGGATGTGATGTCATCATAGGGTGTACACACATCTACTATACACATAGTGCATGTTGAACTTAAAACCTCTGTGCATGGGAATAATGTGTCATGTGACAGACTGCAAAGCTAGGTGCTCCCAGTAAGTAGTAGAAGCTTTTCCCACGTAATAGAGTGCACACAGGCACCAGGTGATATAGACAACATGATCAGCTGTACAAGCCACTCTGTGTTTGATTTTGAATTCGACACCTGTTTGCGGTCGTGTGAAATGAGTACCTTGTAGCAATCGGCTACACGAGAGGCAAGTCGCACATTTGTAGCATCCTTTCTTTAGTGGTCTGTCCAGCCAGGTGTTTCCCTGTTTGGGGTCCCCAGTTAAATCTTTTACCACTAATAAATCACTCAAGTTATGCCCCCTCCTGCACACTATCAAGTGATGCTTTTTACAAAAGAAAGGTAAGTTGGCTTCCGAATTGATGACTTCCCCCTTGTTGGCCAAAGCTCTTTTTTTTTACCTGTAGACTGCCGTCTGTCCATTTGGTTATATAAAAATCAGATGAGGGTTGTCCTGTGTTGTCTCAGTAACTTGTCCTGGGAATTCAGCTTGGCTCTTTCCAGCTGTTCATTGATCAGACATGTGGAATAACCCCTGGAAGAAAATTGTTTTGCAAGTGTGGAGAGTTGTAGTTCAGCTGCCATGCGATCAGAATTGTTTCTGATAACTCTTGAGAATCGGGAGTACAGCACCCCCTGGGACATATGTGGTGGGTGATGGGACTGAGCTTGTATGAGGTTATTCCTATCTGTTGGTTTTTTAAAAAGTGTAGTACCCAACCTGTCGCCTTGTTTGAAAAACACATCTAAGTAACCAATGCATTGCTTGTCATATGAGAGGGTCAGTCTGATGGGAGAGTCTATTAAAGCCTGGTGAAACTCAATTGATCCACATTCGATTCTCTTCTGAACTAGCACAATATCTTCTACATAGCATTTACAGAAGAGAATGTTGCCCCCCTCCCCACATTGGTAGCAACCAATGTCATTCATAATACTTCATAAAGAGGTTAGCAAATGAACGAGTGACATTGCGGTCCCAGATGATTGTAGAAAAAAAGCATCTTTAAAGGTGAATAATTGTGTGACAAGATTAGATCTAGTAGGGCTACTATGAAATCCCCTGGGAGGGTAATCCTCTATGTGTCCCTCTTAAAGGTTCTCTGCAAACAGCTCTTCCACTCTCGTGGGGAATCACCGTATATAGACTTGAGACATCCACAGTGACCAATAAACAATCAGGTGGGCTCATGAGATCTTTCAAAACAGTAGGTTAATGTGTAGTGTCCCTCACATAAGAATCCATATTTTGTACAAGTGGTTGTAAGAAAGAATCTAAATATTTGGCCATTGGTTGGAACAGGGAACCCATGGCTGATATGATTGGGCGGTGCTGACAATGATTAGTGGATGTTTGGTAGCGTATACAGTATATAAAAGGTACACTCAGGTCCGTGGATAAAAATTGGCCGGTGGTTCCTTAATCCCCCCCCTGCTGACAAAGCCACTAGGGAATACAATGTGTTCTTAAACTTGGTGGTGGGGTTGCCTTTCCAACGTATATATATATGTGTGTGTATATCGGATAGTTTGCCCGGGGGTGGAGCTAGTCTGGGGGAGGAGGGAGGTTGGTCTATGTATGGTACGGGGTTTTTTACAGTACGGGTTGAATTCTCCTTTAAGGAGTCTTTTGACTCTTTGCAAATCCTTATATACATCAAAGGGTTTCGAGTGGTTAGCGGGTATAAATTTAAGACCTTGATTCAATAATCTCAGTTCTGCCATTGATAATGTAGGTTGGAAAAATTGACAACTATATTCTCCTCCTCCCGCTCCTTGGGGGATTGTCTGTTTACCTGCCGACAGATAAAAAGAGCTTTGGCCAACAGGTGGGACGTCATCAATTTGGATGCCAAAAGAACTTTCTTCAGTAAAAAGGATCCTTAAGTAGCATACAGGAGAGGGTGTAACTTGAGCAATTTATTATTATCCCTCCCGGTGCGAGTAAGCCAGCGCATGCAGGGGGACAGTTTTTTTTTAAAACTACTACAACCCCAAACCGGAATGTGGGCTCTATCAGCCCGCACTATCGGTTTGGGGATTTTTTTATGCCCATAGGTGCCCTTTAATACAGCACCCATGGAATATGCAGGAGAACTCTTGTAATATACTGGAGCTCCCATGGAGTATATGGGACAGGAGGGGTATATGCCTCTCGTTCTTAAAAGCTTACATCAGGCAGATCATGTTACTATTACTGAGAATTCATCAGTGTGGGGAGCTCCCAATTTATTATTCCTGTATGCATTAGCCATTAGTAGAGGTCTATAGTTCAGTTGTGGTGCGCTAGAGACTAGAAACAGTTAAATTCATGCCCATGTCGGATGATCTCTAGGAAAAAACACAAACTTTATGGCGCATTAACCTTTTAACGAGGTACAGCTGTAAATCTAAAGGAATGTACTCACAAATAGAGCACTTGAATTAGCGTGTAGTATAGAAGTTCTCCCCGCTTGTCTGTACTGATGATATAGTGTACTTCGTTAAAAGGTTAATTTGTACTCTACAATCTAAACTGTGACAGACATCTCCACTATATCATCAGTACAGACAAGCGGGGAGAACTTCTATACTACAAGCTAATTCAAGCGCATTCCTTTAGATTTACAGCTGTACCTCGTTAAAAGGTTAATGCACCATAAAGTTTGTGTTTTTTCCTAGAGATCATCGGACAAGGGCATGAATTGAACTGTTTCTAGGCTCACCACAACTGAACTACTGATTTATCACAAAAGGGATTAGTGGCTCCTTTATATATTCGTCGGTGCTGCTGGATATTATTATATTCTAATTAGGAAACACTAATTGGACAACACTTAAAGGAACAGTTCAGGGTAAAAATAAAAACTGGGTAAATAGATAGGCTGTGCAAAATAAAAAATGTTTCTAATATAGTTAGTTAGCCAAAAATGTAATGTATAAAGGCTGGAGTGAATGGATGTCTCACAAAATAGAATACAACACAACTTCCTGCTTTTCAGCTCTCTAAATCAGAGTAAGTGAGCGACTTGAGGGGGGGCCACATGGGACATAACTGTTCAGTGAGTTTGCAATTGATCCTCAGCATTCAGCTCAGATTCAAAAGCAACAGTTATGGCCTGTGTGGCCCTCCCTCAAGTCATTGATTGGTTACTGCCTGGTAACCAGGGTAACCAGTCAGTGTAAACAAAAGAGAGCTGAAAAGCAAGAAGTAGTGTTTTTTTCTGTTAGGTTAGACTTGCAGTCACTCCAGCTGTCATACATTACATTTTTGCCTAACTAACTATATTGAAAACATGTTTTATTTTGCACAGCCTGTCTATTTACCCAGTTTTTACTTTTATACTGAACAATTCCTTTAAGGGCTCATCCAGACGAGCAGATTCGTGGAGATTAGTCGCCTGGCGACAAAACGCCACGTCTTTGCGGCGACTAATCTCCTTGAATGGCTTGCTCGTAGCGCGCACCTGCTAGAAGTAAAGTCGCCTGCGCCTATTCACACGCGGCAACGCAATTTTCAAAGTCGCTCAAAATTGCCTCGCCAGGCATTAAAAGCACAGTGCAGAGAGATTTGTGAACTGTCCTCATTAAAAAATGCATCCAACTCTCAGCCAGCCAGTCACAGGCCTGTTAAGGTGGCCATAGACGCACAGATAATATCGTACGAAACGAATTTTCGTACGATATTCGGTGCGTGTATGGTGGGAAATGAGCCGACCGATATCGTTAGAGGATTAAGATATCGGTCGGCTGGTTGATCGGACTGGACGGAAAATTTTGATCGGATGCCTTTGAAATCTCCCTGAACATCGGCCATTGTTAGTGCTGAATCGTCAGATACAAGTAGAATTCTATTGTTTCTACCTGTATATCTGACGATTCAGCTCTACACGTGTGTGTTGAAACGAACGATCTTTCTTGGAAAGATCTTTTCCGAGAAAGATCGTAATTGTTACGTCTATGGCCAGCTTTAGCCTGACATCTGTTGTATGCAAATTTTTTAAAAGGATTATTAAGGCACAAGATAGTGGAAACCACTTCAAATGACAATACTTTAGGGCAAATGTATTAATAATTGATGTTGAGAATGGGGTACAAGAAAGCAATCAACTTCTTTATCACCCTTGTGTTTTTCACCCTTGTTTGCAATTGATTTTGAATAATTACTCAGTCGCGCAAAATGCATAAGACTTAAGGGTGCTCTTTTAAATGATAATGCCTTTTTTACTTTATTGAAAGTGACCTTTGTGGATTCCTTGAGTGCCCACCCAGCTGAGTGTCTGGGGCCCATTATCTACTTTGGGTCAGTAATGTTCTGGGCACTATAGGGTTGCATTTGATGGACAGTGTAAGTTTGTAATGTTAAATGAGAGAAAGGGAAACATCGCTGCTCTCTGTACAAAGAATACCTGCACTTGTACATGAGAAGGGACAACAGACCCTCAGGCTATTAAGACTGTATCGCAAATAAATCCTTTTGTTCTGGGAGGCTTAGTACACAACCCAAACATACAACAATCTCAGCCTGGCATTCTGTATTCCTGAATTGCCCCATTCCATACTTATGCTTTTGTAGTTCTGAAGAAACCCTAATCCTCACCCAACCGGTTCCCAGGCCACCTGTATGTCTGGTGCTTTGCACTAAAACCTGTAACTCCTGTCTATTTATTATTATTCCTGTAAAACTCCATTTATTTTACATATATATGTGCTGCCATAGTTTTATGGGATCTCTCTGTACAGACTATGAGCAAACTTAGGGACTGTTCCTGCTGAATTGTGCTTAGTACAGGGAATACCTATGTGACATAGTTTTATGGGATCTCTCTGTACAGACTATGAGGAAACTTAGGGACTGTTCCTGCCGAATTGTGCTTAGTACAGGGAATACCTATGTGACATAGTTTTATGGGATCTCTCTGTACAGACTATGAGGAAACTTAGGGAACCACATGTAAAAGAAAAAAAAAAGTCCCATAGAGCTTAAACCACTTATTAACATGCACTTGACATGGGAAACAAAATGGTTAAAATTCTTTCAAATGCGAAGTAGTTCAACTAGCTTGAAGCACTGACTGACTGACATGTTATTGACCCCGAGGGAAGATATGTAAAAGAATAATTTGCTTGGCTCAAAGTCTCAACTTGGAGGTCATTAGGTGGCTATAGAGTATTAAGTACTGCTGTGTTTGGCCTCAAACACAATACAAGAGGGAAGTCTCTCATTTCTCTACAGAAATAGGGATTAGTTACATTAGATAGGTACCTAATAAACAGAGACAAGGCAAAGTGCTGATTGAGGCTTGGAATATCAGTTTGGCACCATGAACTGAATTTATTATGAGATAAAGTAGATTCTGTGCTGTATCATCCTCCTCAGTGAAAATTTGGTAGTAAGAGTATTCATAAAATATTTTTTGATAAACTGTATTTATTGTCTTAGTATTCTTATACAGGTATGGGATTCGATATCTAGCAACAAGTTATCCAGAAAGCTCCACATTATGGGAAGGGCATCTCCCATAGACTTTATTTTATCCAAATAAATCAACATTTTTAAAACTGATTTCCTTTTTCTGTGTAATAATAAAACAGTAGCTTGTACTTGATCCCAACTAAGATATAATTAATCCTTATTGGAAGCAAAACCAGCCTATTGGGTTAATTTAATTTTTACATAATTTTTTAGTAGATCCAAATCTTGAAACCTCCAGGTCCCAAATATTCTGGCATAATTATAAGTGTTCCCTAGAATAAAAATTTCACTTACATAGTGGCATAGGCATTGAGGCAACACTGGAGCGAAAGGATGGGCAATGCAGCTACAGCACAACTACTACAGCAAATAATTTTTTTTTTTTATCATTATGGAGTCTCATAGAAAACTAGTTCTACTGGGTCCAATGATGTTAGCAGCCTTTACAGACATTTCCCTTTAACAGAAAATACCAGGTCCCAAACATTCTGGATAAAATATCCCATACCTGTAATTTGGATTTACTGTTCTGCCCTATAATAAATGAATCATCAGTGAACCTGTGATCACATGTAATATGGGTTAGGGTTCACATGTAATATGTAACTTATGACTATCGTGTGTTGGGTTGGGTGTAGTAGAGTTTTGAACTCTGTAAAATTCAAATAATGAGGATTCGTGGCTATGGTGCAATTATCATCTCTAATGATGTCTGACGACCTAACTTGCAATGGATGGCCACATTTTAACCTGAAACCTGTTCAACCCTCGGATCACAGCAGGTTTTGGTCAACCTGCTTAGTTGGGTCCTCAGGGTTCGGTGTTGGGTCCACTTTTATTTAACTCGTTCATTAATAACTTAGTGGAGGGAATTGTAAGTAATGTATCTGTGTTTGCGGATGACACAAAACTATCCAGCCCAATTAATTCCATCCAGGATGTGGCACTTGCAACAGGATCTTGACAAACTGGCAATCTGGGCAGCTAAGTGGCAAATGAGATTAAATTCTGATAAATGTAGTGTCATGCACCTGGGATGTAAAAATATTCACTTATACCCTTATTGGGACTGCACTAGCCAAATCCATTATGGAAAAGGACCTTGGAGTCCTTGTAGATGATAAACTTGGCTGTAGCAAGCAATGCCAGTCAGCAGCATCAAGGGCCAATAAGGTCTTGAGTTGTATTAAACATAGAGTCACGGGAGGAGGGGGTCATTCTTCCACTTTATAGAGCACTTGTAAGGCCACATCTAGAATATGCCGTACAGTTTTGGTCTCCAGTGCACAGACAGGACATTACTGAATTATTAACTAAGCTGGTAAAAGGTATGGGAAATCTTAGCTATGAAGAAAGACTGGCCAAAGGAGTTATGTGATATAACTATGTATAAATATATAAGGGGATCATATAATAATCTCTCTAATGCTTTTTTACCAGTATGTTTTTCCAGCTGATGTAAGGTCACCCATTCCGATTAGAAGAAAAGAGTTTCAGACTAAATATTTGGAAGGGAGAGCTGTGAAAATGTGGAATTGTCTCCCTGAATCAGTGGTACAGGCTGATACATTAGCTTTAAGAAGGGGTTGGATGGCTAGTGAGGGAGGGAATACAAGGTTATGGAAGATACCTCAGAGTACAAGTTGATCCAGGAACTGGTCTGATTGCATCTTGGACTCAGGAAGGAATTTTTCCCCTCTTAGGTGGGTTATATATAGAGTTAAACGTTGAACTTGATGGATTTGTGTCTTTTTGCAACAGAACTTACTATTTTACTAGCTACAATGCACCTGCCTCGGACTTATTGTAGATTTCCCCCTCTGATGTCTACAATATGGTCACCAGTCGACAAAATACTACATGGTGAATAAGGTCCTATCTATCTGGCTTATCATTTTTCAAAGGAGTGGAGGTTACCAGACAAGCCATGGGCCAGGAGCCAAGTCTTGGACCTATCGGGCAGGGTAAAGATTAGAAAAAAGCCTTTGTGAGTGTTGGATCCTTGGGAAGCTTTGAATTTGTCTGTCTACTGTTTGGCTCAGTAGTTGCAGAAATAAAACCAAAGGCCATTCTTATGCTCCCTTTGCGTTTCCCAATCCTGGTAAACAGCGTTGCCATCTCCCGCCGCAATATTTCACATTGAACTGACTGGGAAGGGACTGCAGGTCTTTCTGACCACGACTCTCCCTCAACCCAGTGGGTGCCCCACCTCATTGTTTCATCTATAAACAAACACCAATGGAATTATGACTGAAAAAGAAACAGACATGGATTTATTGATACAAATAACAGTGTTGGAATCTTGTGGCCAGTATTACCGACTGGCTGATTAGCTCATTACATATATTTAAAAAAACACCCTTGATGGTGCTAACCACTAGGACCCTCCATAAAGTTAATGGCGCTTTAAATAGCCGTCAATTTGCTCAAAAACCAGAGCGTCATGATGTCATCAAGTTGCACCGATGCTGCGTTGTCTTTGTCGCCAGCATCAAGGCGCTGTGTCAGCTCTGACGCCGGACATCCGCGTTGGCCACCTGGATTCCGTGGGCGCCGCCATCTTGGATCAGAAGCGCCGCCAGCGTCCCTTACAGTATCTTACTTAAGAAAAAACGTAATTCTGCAAGTTCGAGTCTAACAACCCAAAAACTCGAACTAATTGAGATTTTGGTTAAAAAAAATGTAATCACTTGCATTATTGGAGTTTTGGGGCAAAACCCTCTGAAAACACCTTGAACATCAAACATGCTATTAACCTCTACAAGTGGTTCAAGGGACCTCTGCCATTGACTTTTACAGAACCTCAACAGGTTTTAGGTGATGTATTTACACATTCTTGCTATTTCCAGGGTCAGGGTATATTAAATCTTCAATATAAAATTTTTGACTGTCCTGCCAATTATATTGTTATTTTCTGTTTATTATATGGTCTGTGGTGAGGGCAATAGGTGCAAAGTTTGTAGTAAACAGTAGCACAACAACCAATGAGCAGTAAATAAAAAATAGAAGCACAAACATAATTTTTTTTTCTTCCTGTTCAATGCCAGTACATGTGGCTGGCCCACTAAGAAAACACAATACAATCCATCTTGCCAGTGATCTGGTTACACCAGGAAACATTTATGCATTCATTTTATTCATTCTTTCGATAATCTGTCTTTATAAAGGAACACAATGGAAAGATTGCGTTAAACAACTGCAATAACACGAGTGGTATTTGTTATTGTTTTCAAAGAGAACCCTTAACTATACATCAAAAAAAGGACAATTCAGTGGAAAACTGAACAATAACTTATTGTTTGACTGAAAGGGCAAAGTATTTCTGAATTTCTATTTCACTTACAGTATCTCTCAGCACAGGTATGGGATTGTTATGTGGAAACTCATTATACAGAAAGCTCTCAAATATGGAAAGGTTGTCTCCCATAGACTACATTTTGTCCACATAATCCAGTATCTTGTACTTGATCAAAACCAGTCTATTGGGTCATTTAGGGTTCAAATGTTACATTCATAACTCAAATATAACTCAAACATAAATTTGAACATGAGCTTTATCACGTCACAATCATGGAAACAGTTCTAATTTGAATATTGGCCACCTAAAAACTGCCAAATTAATTTAAAAGTCAGTGGAAGAAGTCTTTTGACCCATTTGAAGATGTTAATAGCCTTCCTGACATTCAAGTTTTTTTTCAGAGGTAAAACTCGAATTGAGTTTTCGGGTCAGTAACAATCGTTAGAATTTTAGACATTCCAGTTTTTTTCTTAAATAAGATTACATTCGAGTTTTGAGTACATTTGAATTTATCGAGTATGCTAAAATTAACCAATGTGTTGTTTTCTGTCATCGAATGCATCCAATCCAATCTGGTGTTTGGAAAAGAGTTAAGGGCCTTCTTGTTCTTGTAACAGAAGGCCCTTAACTCTTTTCCAAACACCAGATTGGATAAGATGCATTCAATGGCACTGGTTAATGTTAGTATACAACAAGGACAAATAGATAATCCTGTCTATTTTATTACAGAATACAGTCCACAATGTCCACAATATAAAAGTATAAAAAAAATCTTTGAAAAAAACATATACTTAGAACTATAAAACAGTCACCCGTCGTACACATACAATAGGCAATGAATTAGCCCCAAGCTTAGTCCAAGCACCCACTGCAAACATGAGCTGGCTTAATACTAAAGGATAGAGATGGGCGAATCTCCCCCGTTTTGTTTTGACGAAAAATTTGCGAAATTCGCGTATTGGCAGAAAAATTCGCGAAACTTTTTCTGAGCGAATTTTCACTGGCGTTTCGTGAATTTATTCGCCAGCGGCGAATCGCGGGAATAAATTCGCCAATCACTACTAAAGGAATGTATAAATGTGGGGTAGATAGCTGCCATACCTGTGCACATGTTATAAAAACTAATGTATTTAGGTCCAGTGTTACTGAATGAGAACACACCATTAATTGGTACATACAGTAAACTGCAACACTGCATTGTAGTTAACCTTTTAGCATTTGCAATATTCAATATGTGGGTCGAACATATCGCCCCCTAAAAAATGTGTCAGAGCATATTCTGGACATAAAAAAGGGTCATCATGATTCCCAAGTAGCAAAACATGTTCAGGTGTGTAATGGAGGGGACATCACAAATGTATCTGTCATGGGTATAGATAAAGCAGTTAGTGGAAAACGGGGTGGAGACATCATACCAAAGCTCCTACATTGTGAATAAGGCCCTGTCTATCTGGCTTATCATTTCTCAAAGGACAAGTCTTGGACCTATTGGGCAGGCTAAAGGTTAGAAAAAGCCTTTGTGAGTGTAGGATCCCTGGGGAACCTTTGAATTTGTCTGTCTACTGTTTGCCTCAGTAGTTACAGAAATAAATCCGAAATAAAAGCAAAGGCCATTCTTATGCGTTTCCCATCCTAGTTAACAGCGTCGCCATCTCCCGCCGCAATATTTCACATTGAACTGACTGGGAAGGGACTGTAGGTCTTTCTGACCATGACTCTCCGTCATCCCAGTGGGTGCCCCACCTCATTGTTTCATCTATAAACAAACTCCAAAGGAATTCTGAAACTGACTCTGAAAATAAGTTCTTTAACAAAAAAAAACAGACATGAATTTATTGCTACAAATAAAAGTGTTGAAATCTTGTGGCCAGTAGTGATGGGTGAATTCCAGTGATTCGCTGCTGGCGAATAAATACGCAAAAACGCCAGCGAAAATTCGCAGAAAAAAACGAGTTGCGCATGGTTTTTGACGCGACCAAAACGTCATGCCGAAGATCACGCGACGCGCAACTCGTTTCGCAAATTTTTTTGCCAATTCGAGAATTTAGCTGGAAATTCGCAAATTTTTTGGCAAAGCAAAACGGGGTAGATTTGCCCATCACTAGTGGCCAGTATTAGATGCCTTACCTGTGCACATGTTATAAAAACTAAAGTATTTAGTATTTACATAAATTGCAACACTGCATTTGTAGTTTATCTTTTAGAATGTAGCGTTTGCAATATTCAATATGTGGGTCAAACCTCTCACCCCTAAAAAACTGTGTCCGAGAGCATATTCTGGACATAAAAAAAGGGCCATCATGATTCCCAAGTAGCAAAACATGTTCAGGAGTGGTTAGTGGAAAACGGGGTGGAGACATCATACCGAAGCTACTCCGCTAGGAAACAAAATGGATCTTTCAAGTAGAAAACCTTTTGGCCTAAATAGCGATTTTGACATCACATACTTCTTTATATAATCACTGTAAGTGGAATGATTGTACTTTACATTGTCTGTTAACATAGTTTCCAATTGTAAAAATTCGACTGTCTATATCTGTTTTGCTGGAATAAGGAAAATTGTCAAATATAATACATCACATAATGCTCAGTTACCGTTAGCTGCATTAATTGTATACAAATGGAGAAATACAAATTTAAGTTACCTTTAGTTGCACTGATTGTATACAAATGGAGAAATACACATTTAAAATTAAATCAAACAAAATTAAACAGACCATAGCTTTTGGAGTATAACAACTACATATAGCGGCAATTTACTAAGGGTAGAAGTGAATATTCGAATTTAAAAAATTCTAATTTCGAAGTAATTTTAGGCCTTTTTCGAATTACTGGCCCTTTAAATCCTTCGACTTCGACACTTCGCCACCTCAAAGTTGACGAATTGCCATTGTAGCCTATGGGGGAACTCCTAGAACCTTGACATTTTTTCTAAGTCCTAGGAATTTGATCGCAATGTTTTCGAATCGAAGGATTTTGCTCAAAATCCTTTGATTCGAACATTGCGATCAAATGATTCGAATGATTTTTATTTGATCAAAAATGGACCTTTTCAATTGAAATAGGTCCATTTATGATCGAAAAAGCCCTTTAAAAAATCCAATGGTCAAATTTAAAATTCTTATTACTTTATCACTTCCATAGTGCACCTTTTTTCACTACAATGTGCATATCATTTTCCTTTTTCCATTAATTTTTTTCTTTCAGTATTGTGTTTTTTAAAATTTTTGTATCATTTTTTCTTTAGTTTTTTAGCATTGTAATATGTATTTGACCTATATTGTGTCACCTTTGCAATAATGTATCGGTATCTAAATGGATTCACTTGAAAATAGTAGCACTTTTGACCACTAGGTGGATATTACTGAGTGTGTTAAGTGGCAAAGTGTTGTTATTTTATAAGCTGTGTACGGGGGGGGGTGTGCCATTCAGCCTATGAGTAAATGCCCCCACAGGCACAAAACAAATTAGGTCTAGTCTGTTATGTCCTAATAAATACCCCCTTAACCTCTCAACAAATAAAGATGAAATCAAACAATCATTCGTACTCCATTTGGACACTTACAAATACCAACTGACACAAGTTGATGGTTTTTGGAAAATCTAAAAGCAACAGTTCAATGTAAAATAAAAAACTGGGTAAATAGACAGGCTTTGCAAAATAAAAAAAAAGTTTCTAATATAGTTAGTTAAAAATATAATGTATAAAGGCTGCAGTGAGTGGATGTGAAAGATAATAGCCAGAACACTACTTCCTGCTTTGCAGATCTGTAACTCTGAGTTAGGGACTATAAAGGGGGCCATATGGGACATAACTGTTCAGTAAGTTTGCGATTGATCCTTAAGGGGAACTATCACAAAATGAAAATGTAATATAAGCTTCATCATACTGAAATAAGACGTTTTCTAAGCATGATCAATTAAAAATTCTGTCCCGTTTCTGAAATAATCAATTTTATCTTCACAATTCCTCTCACTGCCGTTACTTCATCAGGCAAAGCGCATTTACGCTAGCGATGCCTAATTTGCATACATCACGAAGTTGAAAGTATAATAGAAGTATATTTTACAACCACTACATTCCACTACACAAGCCTTTAGTAAATAAAATAAATAACCTTTAATAAATTAAATAAAGTTGTCCTATTGCCCTAAACATGTGCCCCCTGTATAGTTGTGTTGCCATATGTTAGGAAATGTAGGGGGCAAGGAGGGAAACCTCTCAAAAAACCACTCTATTTTTCAGACCATCACCCTAAAAAAGTAAAAGACGCCAGTGTTTTTTGGGACCTAGGAGTTTTTTTTTTTTTAACTCCTATCTTTTGTATTGAAATTCGCCAGGTCTGAATAAGCGCTAGACAGTTCGCACTTTAGTGAATTTGCCCTATGTCTCTCTACATGCAGGATTTGTGCAAAGGCTGTTATTTTGTTAGTACTGGAATCGTTTTTTTTTGAGTAACCTAAAAAACAACTCGACCCTTAATAAATCTGCCCCGACTGAACAGAAATTTTTTTTTCTGCACAGCCTTTTTACCCAGTTTTTATACAGAATAATTCCTGTGGAGACAGGCACATGCACCCAAATGTGCCCCCCTATACCAACAAAAACAACTACCCTTCGGGAAAATTTAGATCATCATGAACTTCATTCTACAGGAACCCCACACCTTTTCTGAGTGGGATCTCGCCACATGATTTGGACTATGAGACATGTCTAGAGAGTATTCTAATAATAATAATCTACTGAGGAACCCGTAATTTATGTGTTCCTAAATTTCATTTTTTATTGAATATTTGTTGTTTTGTCTGATTTGAACTACTTAAATAATAGTTTTGATCAACTTCTTTTTATTATTATGAATATTAAAGGCTCGATTTGATGTAAGCCTTAGAGCAGTGATCCCCAACCAGTAGCTTGTGAGTAACATGTTGCTCTCCAACCCCTTGGATGTTGCTCCCAGTGGCCTCAAAGCAGGTGATTATTTTTGAATTCCAGGCTTAGAGGCAAGTTTTGGTTGCATAAAAAAACAGATGTCCTGCCAAACATTCTTTCCTGTAGGCTGCCAGTCCATATAGGGGCTACCAAAAAGCCAATCAGAGCTCTTATTTGACATCCACATGGACTTTTTCATGCTTGTGTTGCTCTCCAACTATTTTTAAAATTTAAATGTGGCTCACGAGCAAAAAAGGTTGGGGACCCCTGCCTTAGAGGTAGGCACTATCTTATATATGTTTGCCTACCCCATCATGTTACCCCCCAATCTGGAAAGTATCTATACCAGCAATTGATGCATCATCTATTGTATTTTTCCCCCATACTTGTAATAACGATTCCCAATTTATCTTGTCTAACCCATTGCTCTGTACAACCTTTCCCATTTGCAAGCTGATGACAAGTATGTCAGTATGTATGATGACAAGATGAAGGTTGCAGATCGGAACATGAGCTTTTACTTAAGATACCCAAAGAGCTTATCTTGTTTCAGAAGGAAAGGGAATATACATGGGCGTCCACAGAGGGGGGCAAGAGGGGGCAGTGCCCCCCCTGGGACTGTCCACGTCGCCAACGGGGATGCTCTGGGAGGACGTGTGCGCGCGGGTGGAGCTGGCGCATGCTTGAAGAGTGAGGTGAATGTGACTGAGAGCTGAGGGTCCTGCGGAGCATTGCAAGTACATTAGCAGCATGTCCTGTAATCTAACCACAGCTGCCAATTTTTCTTTAATGTTTTAGCATGGGTGTCTTTTATTAAACTAGTTGACTTCACATTTATTATAATCCACCATATTTGTTGCTTGAAAGCTGAAATTAGATCTTACCTTTCAATACTTTAGCAATGCTTTGCTTGGTGGTGGCTAGTAGTGGTTTGCTTGGCTTGCTTGTTAGGCTTATAGTTTGTGCTGAGTTCCTTCACATTAATAAAGCTTGCACGGGGTCCTTTTTGAGACTAACATGGAATATTGCATATATATTCTGATCCAGAATCATGTGACTATTGGGCAGGTCCTCCATACAGTGAACCTACATGTATACAGCCATGAAAGCAATTAGGATTGGCATCTGGAGCAAATTTAACTTTTGCAGGCTCTAGACCCTGGCTGTTATATTTGTCCCAAACTTTAAAGGGGTTGTTCACCTTTGAGTTAACTTTTAGTATAATGTAGAGAGTGATATTCTGAGACAATTTGCAATTGGTTTTAATTTTTTATTGTTTGTGGTTTTATAGTTATTTAGCTTATTATTCAGCAGCTCTCTATTTTGCAGTGTCAGCAATTTGGTTTCTAGGGTATAAATTACCCTAGCAAACCTGCATTGATTTGAATAAGAGACTGGAATATGAATAGGAGAGGGACTGAATAGAATGATAAGTAATAAAAAGTGGCAATAACAATACATTTGTAGCCTTACAGGGCATTTGTTTTTAGATGGTGTCAGTGACCCCCATTTAAAAGCTGCAAAGAAACAGAAGAAAATTGCAAATCATTAAAAAACTATGAAAATAAATAATCAATACCAATTGAAAAGTTTCTTAGAATTGGCCCTTCTACAATATACTAAAAGTTAACTTGAAGCTGAACCACCCCTTTTAAAGGGATACTGTCATGGAAAAAAAAATATTTTTCAAAATATATCAGTTAATAGCGCTGCCCCAGCAGATTTCTGCACTGAAATCCATTTCTCATAAGAGGAAAGATATTTTTATTTTTAATTTTGAAATCTGACATGGGGCTAGACATTTTGTCAATTTCCCAGCTGCCCCAAGTCATGTGACTTGTGCTTCAATCACCCTTTACTGCTGTACTGCAAGTTGGAGTGATATCACCCCCCCCAGCAGCCTAACAACAGAACAATGGGAAGGTAACCAGATAACAGCTCCCTAATACAAGATAACAGCTGCCTGGTAGATCAAAGAACAACACTCAATAGTAAAATCCATGTCCTACTGCGTTCCATTCAGTTACATTGAGAAGGAAAAATAGCCTGCCCGAAAGCAGTTCCATCCTAAAGTGCTGGCACAAGTCACATGACCGGGAGTGTCTGCAGCTGAGCAGCTGTTGAGAATCTAAACTTTTAGAAGTGATTGCAAATTATCAAGCAGAAATTTGGTTGTTCTGTAATATAAACTAATGCTACAAGACTCATTATTAAATTCTGATGCTAGTGTATATATATATAGATATTGTATATTTTAAGTCAGTCCCCAGTAGCACAGAGCATTTGAATCCATGAATCGGCAGAAAAGAAGATGGGGAGCTACTGGGGCATCTTTGGAGACACAGATTTTTAAAGGGCTGTGGTTGCCTGGGGGTGGTACAGAATCCCAAAACATAATGAACAACATTTCTAGCTACTTCTTTAGCTAAGGGTTAGTTCTCCTTTAAGACCCAGCTGCATGCAGAATAGATAGGCTAAAGGTTAAATATTTAATCTTCTACTTGCCTCTCGGATTCTCACATTGATAATACCCCTACTAGTAGCAAAATGGCCAGTCCCTCAAACCTTCATTTTTCTTTCTGCCCTTTCTTGATCTCCCCGTTTCACTTCTTGTATTTGTATTCCTTTTCTTCTGCTCACCCCAGTTAAGAGGCCTATGCTTGGGCCCACAGTAAATTGTCCGATATCCCATGACCCAGTCCGTCGTATTTATATATATATATATATATATATATTTATATATATATTTATATATATTTGTCTGTTGGGGGATGCTACCCTAAATTACTTGCCCCCCCCTGGAAAATTGTCTGCGGACGCCCATGGGAATATATTTTGATCACAGTCAACTTTTTCATTCAAAATCTTACAATTTTTTCTTTGCATTCCATCTAAAAAATCGGAATTTCAGATTATGCTAAATAAAACAAATTCATCCTATATCTAAGGAGATCCTAACCTACAAACACGCCAGCATGCCCAGAAGTTTTTTGAATATCTCCAACTAAGACATTTTGCCAAACCCTATAGTGACAAAGCTAAACTGGCCCCACCAAAACCTTTCGAATAATCTGCTAACCTGGGTCTTCCACAAAAAGGGCTAATTTCTAGAATCTATCAGCTACTCCCCAAACCAAAAACAGACCCACCTCCCAGATTTACTAATAATAGCTTCTCCCACAGCTTCTTTCACACCAAGGGGCAGATTCACTAAAGCGCGAAGCGTCTAACGCTGTAACATATACTTCTATTTTACGCTGTTCCCCGCCGTATGCAAATTAGGCATCGCTAGCGTAACTGCGCTCTGCCTGGCGAACGAACGGTAGCACTACTTCGCGAACGTTCACCGCCCTGAGCGCAAATTCGCATCTTAGTGAATTTGCGTAGTGCTGGCAAAAATTCGCCTGGTCAGTGACGGAATTTATTCTGGTATCATACGTCAGCTAAACTCCACACTCTCTCCCTGATCATTCTCCATTATGCTGGAGGAACTTTGGTGAAACTGGCACATTACCATATTCTGGTCTTCCCCTGCAATAGTCCCACTATTTTACTGAGCAAAATGTTGCATAATCCTACATTGGCTGGCACAAGTACCTTTTTGCGGGTCAAACCATTCCCAAAGTTATGCAGATCTACTCAGACTTTAATCAATCATATTCTTACAGCCAGACATTTATCTATCGCATCTAAGTGGAAATCTGCCACTCCCCCGACTTTAGCAGAAATAAAGTGAAAGTATTTGAGTTAGGTATAACATTAATTCACAATGCTGTTCCTTGGAAATATCAATCTCTGAAGACCGAATACCCATTGTATTTAACTAAACATACAATGTTTAATATGCTCCCTATCTCTTCCCCCACCTTACCTTTATTTCTATTTTTATTATTGATTTATTTTCATTTCTTCTGTTATGATCACAGTTATGTTGAATCTTGTATCTGAAATTGATTGTTATATGCAACTCTGCAATAGTATATTTGTATTTTTCAAAGTAAAGCAGCATTTATATATAACAATAAAATTTTAAGTTACAAAAAACTCAAATATGAATTATTTGTGTGAATCTCTGCAAAAATTTGAATTTGAATTGTTCATCCCCTTTAGTCTCAGATGATATGTTAGCAACATGTATTACAAAAAAAACCTGAGATGTTCTAGGTATTCCCTGCAAAATCTACTTATTATATTATAAATGTTTTGGAGTAATTTTGGAAACTTTTTTGGGAAAATATCCATTAATAAATGTTTCCATAATATCACAATAAAATGTGCTTCATGGAAGTTTTTATTATTTAAACATTAATTAAACCTAACAGGATGGTTTTGCCTTTAGTAAGGATTAATTATATATTAGTCGGGATCAAGTACATGCTACTGTTTTATTATTAAAGAGAAAATGAAAATAATTTTTGAAAAGTTTAATTATTTGATCAAAATGGAGTCCACGGGCGATGGCCTTTTCTGTAATTATATCACTTAACATGACCATGAGTACTGAAAAAAACATTCTCAGTCCTTAGAAGTGCATAATGATGTTGCATAACAAATAATAGCAGTAACATTAACATTCCGTCACTGACCCCACTCTTCACTTGAGTAATTATAGAGGCTCTATCAGTAGTGATGGGCGAATCTACCCAGTTTCGCTTCGCTGAAAAATTTGTGAATTTCCAGTGAAATTCGCGAATTGGCGGAAAAATTTGCGAAACGAGTTGCGGCATGTTTTTGACGCGCGTTGTGTCGTTTTTGTCAGGTCGTTTTTTATGCGCGACTCTTTTTTTTTGCAAATTTTCGCTGGCGCTTCGCGGGAATTCGCACCTGCCAAATAAATTCGCCCATCACTATCTATCAGCAGTTACTACCATTTACTTGCATACAGTAATGTTTGACACCAGTGGTTCTGACCCACCTCCTCACCCAAGTGTGTCTGTTTTGCACATTTTCGGCAGGCGAATTTATTCGCCAGCGGGAATTCGCAGCGTATTCGCCCCTGGCGAATAAATTTGCCCATCACTACTCAGCAAAGCAAATGTTGCATCTCCCACCAAAAAAACACCCAGAAGATAAGGCCTCCATTTAATAACAACTTATCACATAGAAAAAAGGGTGGAAGGAACACTGAAATGCAAACAGGTTTTACAAAACAATATGTGACTGATGTGTGATCTGGTTCCACCAGGAAACAGTTATGCATTTAATTCAACTTCATTCTTTCTGATAATCTATCTTTATAAAGGAATATAATGGAAAGATTGCGTGAAACCATTGCAATAACACGAGTGGTATTTGTTATTGTCTTCAAGAGAATGCGTAACTACACACCAAAAAAAGGACAATTCAATGGAAAACTGAACAACAACTTGCTATTGTTTGAATGAAAGGGCAAAGTATTTCTGAAATTTCTCTTTCACTCATCTCTCAGCACAGGTATGGGATTGTTATGCGGAAACCCATTATCCAGAAAGCTCTCAAATATGGACAGGCCATCTATTAACAATTATTTCTTTTGTCTGTAATAATGAACCAGTATCCTGTACTTGAGCCAAACTGATATATAATTAATACTTAATGAAATTAACACCAGCCTATTGGGTAATGATATTCCAATTTTACATTTTTGGTGTCAAAACTCACAAATTTGAATTTAAAACCACCAACTCAAATATAAATTTGAATGTGAGATTTATCATGCTGCCACCATTGAAACAGTTCTAATTCGAATATTCGCCACCTAAAACCTGGCGAATAAATTTACAAGTCAATGGAAGAAGTCTTTTGACCCATTTGAAGATGTTAACAGTTTTCCTGACATTCAAGTTTTTTTCAGAGAAAAACTCAAATTGAGTTTCATTCAAATTCAAGTTTTTCGGGTCAGTAACTATCGTTTGAGTTTTTGAAGTTCCTTTTTTTCTTAAATAAGATTACATCTGAGTTTTGAGTACATTCAAATTGATTAGAGTAAGGAAAAAATCTCATCAAATTAACCTTTTATAAATCTGCTCCTTAGGGGCAGAATTATCAAGTGCAAATTTTGAAGTGCAATTTTTTTTTCTGATCAAATAGGTCCATTTCAATCAAATAGGTCCGTATTCAATCTAAATCAAATCGTTCAAATTGAAGAAATACCAAATTCGATTTGTACTTTTTCGCCCCAAAAAAATTTGAATTTTCAAAGTCCACCAATTGACTCCAAATAGTTTTTCAGACGTCCCCCATAGGCTAAAACAGCAACTCAGCAGGTTTTAGATGGTGAATGGTCAAATTTGAATTTTTAAAGAGACAGTACATGAAAAATGTGAAATTGAATTTTAGATTTTTTGCAAATTTGAAACGATTATGGACTATTCCCTAGTCTAAAAAATAAAAAAAAATTCTAAATTCGATTTTTTTTTTTATTTGAATTTTCACTTCGACCCTTGTTAAATCTGCCCCTTAATGTTTACATGATTTTCTAGTAGATTTATGGTATGGAGTTAAAAATGGATATAAGAAGTAACCCCTGCCCTCAAAGATGAACTGCAGGGTATAAATAGGGACATAATGAGTTTGATCAGTTTGTGCTTCAACAGTGCAGTTCTAGAGACATCTTGGAATAGATTTATTGAGCACGTAAGGGTGCTAACGTCATTAGCTTTTAATAAAATATCCTCCTTAAGCTTTTTGCTGCCAACCATTTGTCATAAATGTGAACATCTACTGCCAAGTCGTTTTTAGACATTTTGCACTCATTACATTTACTTAGGAATTTTGACAAGAAAACCTACATGAAATAAGGTAAATTATATATAATTTATTTCGTAATGAATTGGGCTTGAATACTGAAAAAATATTTTGTACTTTTTTTGGAGATATAATAGAAATTTTGAGTGAAATATGTAAAAAAAAAAGTGAAATAAAGAATAGAGTTTTTTATTTTGTGTTTTATTTCAAAGAAGAATCACATTGGCTGACAAAAATGTTACTGTTTGTAAAAGCCCTGATTATGCTGAACGAAAAGATACCCCACATGTATGGATGCACCTAAAGACACAACCCCTCAACACCCCCAAACAGTGGCAATACAGAAGGGCAATTTTAGCTGGAAAGTTGGGGCTGCGCTCTATCCGCACTCTTTGCAGTTCTTCAGACTAAACACCCCCTTACCTATGAAATACCCCCCACAAACTATATATATTCCCTGAAAGTGCACACCTGCAGCTATTCAGCAGCGCCATACTTGCATTCCTACATATAGAACTGTGGACACAGTTCTCTGTAGAAGTTTGCAGTTTTGCCTGAAACATAGGAAAAAAAAGTCCAAAGTTAGTTTTCTTCCCAAAATTGCCATGACAACTAAAATAACCTGCTAAATATCAATTTTCAACTTGTCCTGAACAAAACGATACCCCACATGTATGGGTACACCTAAAGACACAGCCCCCAAACACCCCAAAACAGGGGCAATACAGAAGGGCAATTTTAGCTGGAAAGTTGGGGCTACACTCTATGTGCATACTTTGCAATTCTTCTAGCTAAATACCCCCTTACCTATGATATATAACTCATAAACTATACATTCCCTGAAAGTGCACACCTTCAGCTATTCAGCAGCGCCTTGCTTTCCTACTTTCCTACATGCAGAATTGTGGACGCAGTTATTTCTAGAATTCTACAGTTTGGCCTGAAAAAAAAAAAAAAAAGAGGAAAAGAGTCTAAAATTTGATTTCTTCCCAAAATTGCCATGACAACTAAAAAAACTACTAAAGGTCTGTCTTTAACTTCTCCTGAACAAAAAGATACCGCACATATATTGGTGCTCGTAAAGATGTGACCACCAAACATTCAAAAACTGGGGCTATAGGTACATTTGAGGTTGTGCTCTAAAATCAAACCTTGCAGATTTCCCCCCTTTTACCTGTGAAATACCCCACATAAATTGTATAAGTAATGAACATACACACTTTCAGCTTTGTAGAAGTGATGTCCTTGCCTTTGTATATGCAAAATTCTGGAGGCTACTCTTTACAGAAATGCACATTTTCTAAGCATACAGGAGAAAAAAAAGAACAGATTCAGCATAAGACTTCTCTCCAATACCACAATGACAAGTAATAAAACATTACTCAATATTCTACTTACCGTTATCAGTTTAGCTGAGCTTCTTTGGACCTTTTTGTTTCATCTCTACTCCTTTCCTTGGGTGCTGCTTTTTCTTTGTTTTTTGTTTTTTTTTGGGAGAGGGTACGGTTAGAACACTAAATTGAAAATCTGCACATTTATGGAAAAAAATATCTTGCCAACCAAAGTCACTGTCAACCCAAATCAATCCAATTCAGTGGCACCAAAGCATAAATATTCAATTTTTGGCATGAGCACACAAAACCATAGCTATGTTAACTTCAATTCTACAAAAAGCTGAATATACCAAGAAAAAATATCTATCTCCCAGAGAAAAAAAAATATCCTCAGTAAATGCATTGAAAGCCGAGCTATTGAGTTTTCAGAGAAAGTATCTTGTTTGTCTCCAAAAGTGGTATAACAAAGTGGTAAACTAAGTAGTGTGGCCATAGAGGAAGCTGATAAAACCTAAATCTAGACTAAACATTTGAAATTCAAAATATCACCATGTGCCAAGATCCCTTTCCTAAGAAGACTGAAGCCCTTACTAACAAAAAAATCTAGGGAGACCTAATAGTAAAACTTAAAAATTTGGCCCAGAAATACAGACTTAGCAACTGTACTGAAAGGGGAGGTGTTAGTAAAATAAATGTTTTTGTGGCATCAGAGAGATGAATTCATCAGCAGGCCAGATGAATGATCTCATGGAGTCATCACGCACCACACATTGTTAGGCGCCCTTGTCCTTCACCTACACCTCATATAACGACACCTCACAGTGCAGCGGGGGGGAAAAATACCAAACTAAACCCAACAGAAAAATGCGTTTATTGCCCTGAAGACATAAACCAGCTGTATACAATATACATTTTGCAAAGGGGGATACCAATTCTTGTTATACAGTATAGCCAATCAGTACACAAAACAATGTAACTTTCAATAGTGTAGCTTGTATATTTCAAAACAGGGTTTGAAACATAACCCAGGGTTGCGAGGGCACTTTGGGCAATAGTACCATGTATCTCGCCCGACACCCCTTTTGCGGCACACTTTGCAAGCTTTTTGGGAGCATTGCTTGCCAGGAGTGGGTGGAAGCGTGTCTATAAAATGCTTCCCCATCGATCGGGCCACATTGTCGCTAGCAGGCATCTCTGGAATCTCAGTGCCACCAAACAACAGGGCAGGGAGTATCTGCAACTGGTATTTGTAATAGGATAATTTGTTGCCTGGTACTGCTGCCTTATATACAATGTATGAATTTTGAAGGGCCATTTGAATTAAATAAATACCAACTTTCTTGTATCAGGCCTTTGTTTTCCGGGTGGCGTTGTAGTAATGTTGGAGTTGGTCAGTTCTGTCAACACCACCCATGTACTTACTGTATTCCTTGCTACAGAGAGGTTTATTTTTAGGGGGCCTACCAGCTCTCTGTTCTGCAACTACATGGTGCCCATGTACTTACTGTATTCCTTGCTACAGAGAGGTTTATTTTTAGGGGGCCTACCAGCTCTCTGTTCTGCAACTACTGACGCGTCGTGGATTGTCGTCAGCATGAACACAGTTTTTGTGTCACTATATTTGAAGCAAGGAGCTCATCATGTCTCAGGGCATAAATTTCTCCACGACTCAATTTTTTATTTACAAGATCCCTGGGCAATCCTTTTCGGTTACGATTTACGGTGCCACAGGCTGGGGTGTCAAAACAATAAAGCGTTCTGAATAAGGGTATGCTTGTGTAAAAGTTATCCACATCTAAGTGGTAACCTTGGCCCAGAAGTGGAGTGATGAGCTCCCACACAATTTTTCCGCTGACAGTCAAGTCAAGGGGACAGCCAGGGGGTCTAATTGGGAGTCCTTGCCCTCATAAATGATAAAATAACTGGTGTACCCGAGCTGCTTTCGGATAGCTTATAAAATTTGATCCCATAGCGGGTACGTTTGCTTGAGATGTACTGCTGGAATTTTAGGCGCCCTTTGAAGAGAAGTAATTCATCTATACAAACGTTTTTGGAGGGGGTGTACACTTCTCCATTGTGACAGGCTATCTATAAGGGGCCTCAATTTATGTAGCCTGTCATGTCCGGGCTCATTAGGGGGTACAGCAGTGGTGTTGTTGTTAAAATGAAGAAACCGGAGCAGTAACTGATACTGGTTTCTAGGCATCGTGGCTGAAAAAACAGGGATAGACATCACAGTAGTGGTTTCCCAGTAGGACTCCAATGTATTTGCTTTAACGAGACCCATTGCTAAAGTGAGGCCCACAAACCTCTTCATCTCGTTAACATCTGTGGGATGCCACGCATGTGCTCGAGCATATCTGGGTAGGGGATTTTGGGTAATATATTGCTCGGCATATAAATTTGTATAGAGGACCATATCCTGTAGGATGGCCTCAGTCATAAATAATTGGAAAAAATCAATGGGCTCAAAATTCCTAGTGTCCACCTTTACACCTGAGACTGCAGTAAATGGGGGGATTTCAGGGGAAAAAATTACCAGGAGGCCCCCACGCAGGCTCTCCTCCAGTTGCAGCATCAGCCCTATTGCCCTCTTCCTCAACACCCTGATCAACCTGATCATCCACATCCTTCTCAAGGTCCAATGGCTCATCAAGGGCAGTAAGGGTGCTGCTACTACCACCCAGAGACTCATCAGTAGAGGAGTCACTGTCCTATGCAGGCTAGATGCCATGCACAGCGCAGCAGCCTCTTCAACTGAATAAAACCTTTTGGCCATGCTGCCAACAAAATATATACAGACTAGATATACCTATGTCCAAAAAGCTCACAGAGAGATAAAGAATAAAAAAGTGATTTCACAGTATGACCTGTAGCCAGAAAAATAAAAATTACTTCTAGCAAAACTAGTACACTTGCAAAGGTAGCAAAAAGATAAAAAAAAAACCTATGAGCCAAACCCCTTGCACTCTTGATGAACTGTAAAAGTATGCTAGCCCAATGCACCTGCCAAAAGAACCAACAATCTGGCAAACAACAGAGAATAAGGCCTATGAACCTGCAAAAAGAACCAACAATCAGGCACACAACAGA
>CM044443.1:132006211-132026168 GCA_024363595.1 Xenopus borealis | reverse complement strand
ATAGATGAGTTAAGTCACGACGCATTTAACTCACCATCCAAAGTGACTGCATCTGTAACTTTGTTATAAATCTTTTGCAAGACCAAGACTGTGCACATGCTCAGTGTGATCTGGGCTAAGCTTAGGGATCCTCATAAAAGATCAAACAGCACAAGTCAAATTATATCTGCCATAAAGCTGATACAGCAAGACTGATTAATAATCAGAATATACAGACTGCACTCGGTGTGCGGATGCAAATCTCTATACAGTTGCGGAATGCTCTACAATGAAAGAAACAAAACTCTTTGAGTTCTGGGAAGTAAGGTGGGGCCCCCAGCCATTTTAAAGTAAGATCTTTTGCCTGCAGGGCAGTTAGGGACTGTCTGAAGTTTCCTATCTGCAGCTGTCAGAGCAAGTAAAACATGTTTTTTTCAAAATGCATCAGTTAATAGTGCTGCTCCAGTAGACTTCTGCACTGAAATCCATTTTCATTTTGAAATCTGACATGGGGCTAGACATATTGTCAGTTCCCAGATGCCCCTGGTCATGTGATTTGTGCCAGCACTTTAGTAGGGAAATGCTTTCTGGCAGGCTGTTGTTTTTCCTTCTCAATGTAACTGAAGGAGTCTCAGTGGAACTTGGGTTTTTACTATTGAGTGCTGTTCTTAGATCTACCAGGCAGCTGTTATCTTGTGTTAGGGAGCTGTTATTTAGTTACCTGTACTGTTGGGTGAATTTATTCGCCTTTCCGTAATTCACAGTGAATTCTCGTTTTGGACACGGACGCCTGTCTTTGGACGTCAGTGTCCATTTGTTTTGACGCCGGTAAATGTGCACCCACGTCCAAAAAGAGAAGCTGGTGGAGTTTTGTGAATTTTTCGATGTTTCGCCAATTTCTCAGGAAATTCACATTTTCAACATTTGACGACTCAAAATGCCCCAGATTCACCCATGACTAGTTACCTTCCCATTGTTCTGTTGACATCTGTTCTTGGACATGGGTGTCCATTGCGGGCGTCGAAACATCGGACGCCAGCATCCGGTGTCCAAAAAACGGAATGTACACCTGACGATTCAACTCTATACGTGTGTGTTGAAATGAACAAACTTTCTTGGAAAGATCTTTTCCGAGAAAGATCGTAATTGTTACATCTATGGCCAGCTAAAACATCTGTAGTGTCTTTCAGACACTGGGGTAATTTAATAACAATTTCTTGTAAGAATGCATCAAAATAATGTGATAAAGGTTGCAGTATTGATCCCATCCCTGAGACTATGGGAAGCCCTGGTGGATTGGTCAGGCTCTTGTGGACTTTAGAGAGCAGATAGATTTCTTTATTTCCCAAGTTGGGTCATGGTCTATATGCTTGTAGTGACCTGGGACATTAAAAGGCCTATTGGCTACTGTAATGTAGCCCTTTTTTGAATGACAATGACAAAACCCTTGAATTCGACCATCAAATTTTTATTGAATTTTCACCAGGGGTTGTAAAGAAATTCTATTTATCGAATGATTGAATAAGAAATATTTTAACCATTCGATCAGATTTTTTTTATTCAATTAAAAAAAGTTTGGAAAATCCTATGGGACTTCCACTAGGGTTACATAGCAATTCAGTAGGCTTAAACGTTTTGCCGAAAGCCATTTTGTCCTAAGTGCAAACATCAACTGCCAAGCAGTTTTTAGACATTTTGTACTCTTTCGATATAAAGGGCAAGGAAAGGCAAAGAAATAAAATCCCATTTTTACTTTCTCTAATGAAAAAGAAATCTATCTCCCATATACTTTAATTTTAAAATTTGTACCGTTTTTATAAGAAACCTGACTGTATGCAGTGAAATTCTCCCTTCATTTAGTGCTTCTGGCAGGGAAACAATCACTTATGAACAGCAGGGGGAGCCCCAGCCTTACTTACCAGCCATGCAGAACTCAAGCAGACCACACTGAGCATGTGCAGTGCCAGTGTCAGACAAAGATGTATAACAAAGTTACAAGATGACAGCCCCCTGTGGCCAACTTTGAAAGCATAAATCATTTGTTTGATTAGGCTTGTGGTGCAGTAAGTTCATGTTTATGTTTAGTATACAAAATATACCATTTCTAGCCTTATTCTATTTTAGACTTTCCTTGTCCTTTAAGCTCCTCTCCTGGGGGGGTCTTTTAGTTTACCCAGGAAAACAATATATAGTTTTTATGGAATAACCTGAGCTTTCAAAATATGCTAGAATTTTGGGGAAATTCCATTCCTGTAAAAAGATATGGGCTTCTAAGTGTATAAAGAAACAAAAAAAAACAAAAAAGAGTTTTGCATGATACAAATGCATCTATCAGAAACATAATTTATTTTATGAATGAGAACACAGCAGATTTAGAAAGTTCAGTGTGTCCCAAACATGTCAATACCAAATATATATAATTTTATGGAGATTTCTCACTTTTATAGATCAAAATCTCTAAGTAGTACACTACCGAATTTCCAAAGCACCGCTCCACAAACTGGCATACTTCTGATTTCAAGGTCAAACATTCCATGAACAGTAGGTTTACCCTAGAAAACTACCCATTATTAGAAAGAACAGATCCTGCAGAATCAAAAATGTTGTACACCAAACTACCAAGTTGCAATTCTATCCTAAAGTTATCATTTCTTATAGAAATTATGGAATTTTTTGAAAAATTACCTCAGAGCATCATATCTACATGTATCTCTTTTACATCATTAGGTTCCAATGTATAACCCCCTAAATATGATTGCCAGGAGTCCACTGGACATTTTGATGCTCAGTATCTATTGGTGTACCTAAGTATGTGGTATATAGAGGCCCCAAAATGTAGACACCCCATGTGAGCTATCAGTTATGTATTTCCAGGTACTGCAAAATCAACTAATTTCCATAACGAATTTCCATCCCCGAAATGAAGACCACCCCCCATATGGTTTGTCATATCACGTACTGCAAAATCAACAGATTTCCATCATTTTTAGAGGGGCAAAGTTAGAATAAAGTAAGTTCACCCGCAAAACCCATACATTTTCAGAAAGTACACATTCCAGCAAATCCAAAATGGGCATGCATGTCTTTCTACTCCAAAGCACCAAGCTTCAAAAGCTTTCCTAAATTTGGCAATTTCCTGACATTTCCAAAAATCACCTCAAATTCCGACCCTGCAGCATTCTTTTAGGTATCAAAATAGATCATCCAAATAACAGATGAAGCCACTTCGGACTGTGCATTTGACACAGAAAAACTTAACTCATCTATCCCACTTAGAACAGAATATTGTGTCACAGCATCCCATCCAATTAAAGAGTTCACCATTGAAAACAATGGTGCTTTGGTATGCTAATGAAAAGGTTAAATGCATTAAATGAGTTAAGATAACTTTAGTTTCTTCAATTAGCCCTGAGTCATGACGCATTTAACTCACAAATTCCAGTGGCTGCATCTGTATGAAAGCCTTGGGTCCTCTGAACAGTTTGATGCCCAATATGTATAGGTGTACCCAAGCACATGGCATATAGAATCCCCAAAACGAAGACCCCCATATGGTCTGTCATTTCAGGTACTGCAAAATCAACAGATTTTATCAATTTAAGGGGGGGGCAAAGTTAGAAAAAAGTAAGTTCACCCGCAAAAACCATACATTTTTAGAAAGTACACATTCCCCCACATCCAAAATGGGTATGCATGTCTTTCTACTCCAAAGCAAAAAGCTGCAAACCTTTCCTAAATTTGGCAATTTGTGACATTTCCAAAAATCACCTCTAAATTCCCACGCTGCAGCATCATATTTTCACACATACTTTTAGGTATCAAGATAGATCACCCCAAATATGAAAGCCTTGGGTCCTCTGAACAGTTTGATGCCTAATATGAATAGGTGTACCCAAGCACATGGCATATAAAGCCCAAAAACAAAGACCCCCATACGGTCTGTCATTTCAGGTACTGCAAAATCAACAGATTTACATCAATTTTAGGGGGGAAAGTTAGAAAAAAGTAAGTTCACCCCCAAAACCATATATTTTTGGAAAGTATACATTCCCCCGAATTCAAATTCATGCATGTCTTTCTACCCCAAAGCACCAAGCCGCAAAACCTTTCCTAAATTTGGCAATTTCGTGACATTTCCAAAAATCACCTCAAAATTTTCACCCTGCAGCATCATATTTCCACACATACTGTTAGGTATCAAGATAGATCTTCTTAAATTTGAAAGCCTGGGGTCCTCTGAACAGTTTGATGCCCAATATGTATAGGTGTACGTGGCATATAGATGCCCCAAAACCAAGACCTCCATATGGTCTGTCATTTCAGGTACTGCAAAATAAACAGATTTATATCAATTTGAGGGGGGCAAAGTTAGAAAAAAGTAAGTTCACCCCAAAAAACATACATTTCGGAAATTACACATCCCCCGAATTTAAATGCATTTCTTTCTACTTTAAAGCACCAATCCGCAAACCTTTCCTAAATTTGGTGATAAAGGCAGTTGTTTTTACATTTCTGAAAATCGTCTAAAAATATTGCAATTGGCCACATTTATCTCACCCAATTTCTTACATACAATTGTAAAACAGCCTAACTATTGATGGAAAGGGTCTATGGAACAGTTTGATGTTTGATGCATAGATATACCAAAGCAGCTGGCATGTGCAGACTCCAAATAAAAATAGTGTATATGAATTTTCTCCGTTGCCGATTCACCTTTTGTGTGAGATTGAGCATTGTCTCCTAACAGTACAAAGAACCCCCAGAGCAATATATTTTTGGAAAGTACACACTCTAATGGATCTAATACAAATAAAGATGTTATTCTACACCAAACTACCAAACTGCAAAGTTTTTCTAAACATAGAGGTTTTTACAACATTTCCGAAAATCGCTTAAAAATGTAACATAGTAACATAGTAAGTTAGGCTGAAAAAAGACTTGCGTCCATCAAGTTCAACCTTTTTTATTTTTTTTTTATTTTAACTGCCTAACTGCTAGTTGATCCAGAGGAAGGCAAAAAAAAACCCATCCTAAGCCTCTCCAATTTGCCTCAGAGGGGGAAAAATTCCTTCCTGACTCCAAAAGGCAATGGGACTAGTCCCTGGATCAACTTGTATAATGCACTATCTTCCCTCACTTGCTAAAAAGCCATCCAACCCCTTCTTAAAGCTATCTAATGTTCCAGCCTGTACAACAGTTTCAGGAAGAGAATTCCATATCTTCACAGTTCTCACTGTAAAAAACCCCTTCCGAATATTTAGGCGGAACCTCTTTTCTTCTAAACGGAATGGGTGACTTCGTGTCATCTGGAAAGACCTACTGGTGAATAAAGCATTAGAGAGATTATTATATGACCCCCTTATATATTTATACATAATCATATCACCCCTTAAGCGCCTCTTCTCCAAGGTGTAGTGAGAGAGTGAGTGTGAGAGAGAGTGAGTGAGTGTGCAAGTGAAATAGTGAGTGTGAGTGAGGTTGTGAGAGAGAGTGTGACTGAGAGTTAGAGAGAGCATGTGATTGAGTGAGTGTGGGTAAGAGTGAGTTTGTGTGCAAGTGAGTATGAGTGATAGTGGAGTTATTGGTATAAACCCCCACAATTATTATTAGATTGAGAGTGAGAGAGCGGGAGTGAGTCAGAGGGTGAGTGATGGTGAGTGAGTGAATGGTAGAGAGGGTATAAGTTAGAGAGTGAGTGTTAGAGTGAGTCTAAGTGAAAGATTAACAGTGTGCAAGCGAGTGTGAGTGATGGTGGAGTTATTGATATAAAAGTTTGAAGTGTGAGTGAGAGAGCGAGTGATTGTGTGGGAGAGTAATTGTGAGTGTCAGAGTGGGTATGAGTAAGAGAGTGAGTGAGTGGTAGACTGAGTCTAAGTGAAAGATTAAGAGTGAGAGTGTGCAAGTGAGTGTGAGTGATGGTGGAGTTACTGGTACAAAAGTTTGGACCCTTTCCCCCCACAATTATTGCAGATATTGGTGAGTGAAGAGCAGAAGGATTTCTGATAGAAGAATATGCTTATGATTAAGGGCGCATGCGCCCAAAACGCGTCAAGCTTGTGTGATCTGTTCTCGCTTTTAAATGGATTAATAAAGAATTTGGATTTTTACTGAAGCAGTGTGCGGAAAATACAACTTTATCTTCCTTTGAAATATACGGCCTGGGACGCCAAGGTTTTTCCAGCACCTGATGATATTTAGCATGGACTGCCTGCATTCTTACAAGAGAAAGATGCGGTCAGAGAGGAGAGTTGAGTTACCGTTATGTTTAAAAAAATGGATGAAACACTCGTTCTCATTGGCAGAACACTGGGCCCGTTCATTCCTCAGAGGTGGGAGGGAAGCAGTTTGGGCAGCTGTGTCCATTGGGCTCGTTGGTGGCCTCCGGGACTGGAACACAATCAGAGAGCCAATTGGGCCGGCAGTATTTCTATTATAAACACAAGTGTATAGTGGCCGAATGCTTGAGACTGACACAATAAGCAGCATCTTGTTTCATTCATTCTGTTTATTCAGCTCATATTCATTTATATGTCTAATTAATATGTGGCATTTGGGGTGATCTGACTCTTGTTTATACAAAGTGAATAAATCATTTATAGACCAATAAAAGCCGCCACATCAGGGACTTATTGGCCAATGAACAGGGGCCACTGATGAGCCGAGGGGTCAAACTCCCGTCAGAAGCTGCATCAGCTCATTGTTGTAACAGTCCCACTGGATCATCTGATTGTTAGCCCTTGGACCCAGCATGAGGGGGGCTAAATCCGCTCCAGATCTCCCTCAGCAACCGCATTAAATGTGTGGATCTAGATATTTATAACCGTATGATCATCAGTTTTTGATATTTCCCCAGAATCCCCACCAAATCTGAACTGATAAACTGGGTGTAACTAGCAATGGGTGTGGCTGTGATATTAAAGGGGGGGTTCACTTTATTTTACATTGTTGTTTTGTGGTCCCACGTATATATTATATATTATACATTTTACTGGATTTTACACCATTTTCTACTGGTCCCCTGAAAAAATGTTAAATGGGGGTTCTACTGTATGATGGGAGGGGTATACAGTAATAAAAGTCTGGAAAATTGTTATTTTAAGCAGTTTTCCAGTATCTGCTCAGTAGCTGTTTATATTCACTACACTGCTGATCCTGACACTCTAATATATGTACGTAGCCAAAGCCAGCTAAAAACAAAACATTATCCCTTATAATACATGAGTGATACTCAGAGTTCCCTGTATAACTCAGCCTGCAGCCTTGTGCCTTTATATGATCACACCCCTCAGTGACTTCTAATATCCTTATCATTTACAGTAGGGGGTACATTATCCCTTATAATACATGAGTGATACTCAGAGTTCCCCCCTGTATAACTCAGCCTGCAGCCTTGTGCCTTTATATGATCACACCCCTCAGTGACTTCTAATATCCCTATCATTAACAGTAGGGGGTACATTATCCCTTATAATACATGAGTGATACTCAGAGTTCCCTGTATAACTCAGCCTGCAGCCTTGTGCCTTTATATGGTCACACCCCTCAGTGACTTCTAATATCCTTATCATTTACAGTAGGGGGTACATTATCCCTTATAATACATGAGTGATACTCAGAGTTCCCCTTATAACTCAGCCTGCAGCCTTGTGCCTTTATATGGTCACACCCCTCAGTGACTTCTATTTTCCTTATACTTTGCAGTGGGAAATTATAAGCATAATAATAATCACTATTAATCTTTATATCTAGCCCAGAATGTAGAAAAGAAGTTGAACTGTATAAAATACCTGGACTGGATTCCTGGATGAATGAAGAAGCACAAAGACAAGATGCACATGGGACACTGGGACCTGAGCTGAATCATAATCAGAACATTCTATACAGGACAGACCTGTAAAAGAACAAATAACAATAGTTACTGTTATTGAACAGATACATTTATTTAGTTTATAATATGGAAACAAACCCAGTTCCACTGGACTGACCCTGGGTTTGGCTGCAGAGCTGAAATTCAATCCTACGAGCTGCTCAAATGAACTAGTCAATATTACAGGAAATTAATTAAACTTTGATAATGTAACCCCCCCCCCATAGAGCTGAAAGCAGAGGCAGTTATTAGAGTTTAGGGGCAACTCAGGTTATAATATAATAATATGAGGGGGGCACTTACCTGTAGATACAAGAGCAGAGAGCAGGCACAGGAACCCCACAGCAGATCTCATTGTGAGATGCAGTTGCACAAGAGCCATAGAGACTGATATGGAACGTTCTCTCCAACAGGACGACACTTTCCTATTTATTGTTAGTGGGCGGGGGCATGAGAAATCAATTATATCTAGGTTTGGCCTTTACCTCACCTACAATGATACTAAATAAATGTAAATAAATCAATATCCTACACATTCTGGTGCCATTAATTAGTAACTACTATTTTCTCCATCTTTAGGTCACTGGCTAATGCAGTTTATTGTTGTTTCAGTATATTCAAAATATGTTGAATGGTTATGAATTTAGATATATGGCATGCAGTGTCCGCTGAATTCTCAGCAAAGGGTGGTACCGTATAAAAGAACAAATTCTTTCCCTGGATGTATTTATTGCGACATGCTGATGGGAGATGACATGATAGTTGTTCTCTATACAGTTGTATTAATACCTAAAATTTTACTGGGTCTTATGGATTTCATAATGTCCAGTGGAATGGTATGGTAAGACCCCTACAAGTTCCATAGGTGCCAGTTGCCTACAACTCTCAGGCAAGAATAATGGGGAAGCAAACACTATATTAAAGATGTGGGAAGACGCCAATCATGTGTCTCCACCCCAAGGGTCAGGGCTGGCAGCAATCATCCTTATCTACCCAAAGTGTCAGGGCAGGCAGCAATCATCTGTCTCCACCCAAAATTTCAGGCCAGGCAGCAATCATTTATCTCCACCCAAAAGGTCAGGGCAGGCAGCAATCTTATGTCTCCACCAGAAATATCAGGGTAGGCAGCAATCATCTATCTTCACCTAAAGGTTCAGGACAGGAAGCAACCTTATGTCTCCCCCAAAGGGTCAGTGCAGTCAGTAATCATCTCTTTTCATCCAAAGAGTCAGTGAAGGCAGCAATCATCTCTTTCTACTCCAAGGTTCATTGCAGGCAGCAATCATCTATCTCCACCCAAAATGTCAGGACAGGCAACAATCATATCTCCACCCCAAGGGTCAGGGCAGGCAGCAATCATCTGTTTCCATCCACAGGGTTAGGGCACCCAAAGGGTCAGGCAGCAGCAATCATCTTTTTCCACCCCAAGGGTCAGGGCAGGCAGCAATCATCTGTTTCCATCCACAGTGTTAGGGCACCCAAAGGGTCAGGCAGCAACAATCATCTTTTTCCACCCCAAGGGTCAGGGCAGGCAACAGTCATCTGGGTTAGGACACCCAAAGGGTCAGGCAGCAGCAATAATCTTTTTCCACCCCAATGGTCAGGGCAGGCAGCAATCATATGTTTCCACCCAATGGAGCAGGGTAGGCAAGGGGTAAACATTTCAGCAGGCTTTAAATGAAAACAAATGCATAGGGAAAGCCACATATTGTAAATCAATATATCGACTAAATGATCTTCCTAATCTCCTCTATTCCTTATAGTCAACAAGACATGTGGCAATATAGTAGGTCACTAAATGAGAGGATTCCAGAACATTTTCTATAATATTAAATCCAATATTAAAACATCTGAAGCTAAACACTATGAATAATGTTCCTCAACTCATTGTCTGTTACTTTCATTGCCCTGTGCTCTGTATATACATTTTTTGGGGGGAATATTCCTTCTCCACGGCTCCTCTATACCCCTATTAGACGAGTCTCTTACATAATAATATTAAATTCTGTGATTGATGGTTTTCACTCTTTAGGGCAAGTCCTTACATGGCATTTTTTAGTTGCGTTTTTAAAAACGCTCCGTCCGGCGTAGATACACATAAAATGCACTACCACTGAAACTAATGCAAAACACACTATTGGAATTCACACAGGGTGCTTTCAAGCTGAAATCCGCCAAAGGATTAAGCGGACGCCAATACGTCAAGAAACTCTGAACGTTTGAAACCATACCATGAGTAAATACACAGTATATTTTAAATATGGCGTTCAAATTCTTGCGAGATATGTCAGTTACGCATCGACATTCATTTTGACTCCATTTTGTATGCGCTGACGTAATTACGTTCTGTATTCACGATCTCGAGATTTCTTCCTCCAAAGTGTTTTTTGCCTCTTGCGTATGTACTTTTAGCCCGGATAGGAACTGTGTCATAGCCATGACTCAGCAAAAAATTGATGAAGTAATGGATCATCTCGTCACTCGACATCTTGGATCTCTGAAGTAGACAAGTACTCATTGGCCAGTTCAGACCATGTGACAACATGACATATAAAAGAGCATGACACTGTGGAAATAATGAAGCATAGCGTATTGCGCATAAGCGAATTATGGGGAACGAGAACAGTGAGAAATGCATTTTGGGAAAAGAAACGTAATGCAGAAAAACAAATGTTCACGCCCGCGTGTGATTTCAATGGCATTTTTATACCAGAGCTTTTTTAAAAATGCGACATAAAAATGCCATGTGTGGCCTTGCCCTTACTATAATGAAACAGGAGCGACAATTAACTTTCAACAAAGGTTTGCCCCCCAATACTGGTAAGGAAGTAGTAACCATGACAGGGGGTATAAGTGGTCATGATTCATGGTGGTCAATATAAAACAAATACATACCAGCATTCTATTTTGAAACTTAGATATGGGTATTTCCGCCAATTTATCTTCGTTTTTTTTTTTTTGATAAACTATAAACACATGGAGGTCTCTTCTGGAGAGGACAGAAACAAGGCAATAAATGAAGTTGAAGAGGAGAAGGATAAAGTATTCAAAGAGGAAGAAAAGCACTTAGGGTGGCCAAACATGGAGAGATCCCTCCAATAAGGATGACTTATATCTTAGTTGGGATCAAGTACAAGCTATGGTTTAATTATTACAAAGTCAAAAGAAGGTAATTATTTTCAAAAATTTTGAGAAAATGGAGTCTATGGGAGGTGGCCTTTCCATAATTTGGAGCATCCTGGAAAACGGGTTTCGGGATAATGGATCCTATAACTACTACAAAAAGGTCCGCACTCTCAGGACTTATAAAATAATCATAATATTTATTATTGTCACGGTCAACACCCAATACCAGAACAAATGCCAAGCACCCTGGTCTCAGCTCGTGCTTCACCAGTAGTGTGACCGCCTTTGGCTTCGGGAGGAGCCCTCAGTTACTCAGATGCCACCTGGACTTAAAGGGGTGGTTCACCTTCAAATCAACTTTTAGTATATTGTAGAAGGGCCAATTCTAAGAAACTTTTCAATTGGTCTTCATTATTTATTTTTCATAATTTTCTAATGATTTGCAATTTTCTTCTGTTTCTTTGCAGCTTTCAAATGGGGGTCACTGACACCATCTAAAAACAAATTCTCTGTAAGGCTACACATGTATTGTTATTGTAATTTTTTATTACTTATCATTCTATTCAGTCCATCACCTATTCATATTCCAGTCTCTTATTCAAATCAATGCAGGGTTGCTAGGGGAATTTGTACCCTAGAAACCAAATTGCTGACACTGCAAAATAGAGAGCTGCTGAATAAAAAGCTAAATAATTATAAAACCACAAACAATAAAAAATGAAAACCAATTGCAAACTGTCTCAGAATATCACTCTCTACATTAAACTAAAAAGTTAACTCAAAGGTGAACAACCCCTTTAAATAAGAGGTGCAAAGCAGGAGTTCTGGTGAGAAATTGGGTACAACTGTAGTCAGAGTCTTTTAAGGCCGAAGGTCAAGGTACAGGCGGGATAGGCAGATACGTGGTCAGACAGGCTGGGTGGAGGCAGGCAGACTGCAAGAAACGTCAGGCAGGCAATGGTCAAAACCGGGTAATCAATCAGAGGATGAGGCAGAATCGGTAATCAAATAACAGGCACAGGTCAGGATACAGAATAATCAGACTAGTCAAAGCCAGGCAGGGTCAAAACAGGTACTCAGGAAAAAACAGAAGCTTTTCAGCATAGGTACAAGGCAGCAGGATTAAACCTATCACGGGTAATGACAAAAATACAAAGACCCCTTTAAATACTTTCAAACTTGGCGCCTTTAAATGCAAGAAGAGAGCGCAGCAAACACTCTAAGAGGAAGCCGGCATGGAGGAGCGCCAGGCGTCCCCGCGGTGGGTATTTTTGTTACAATTATAAATGACTAACATTTCGTCTCAAAGTAACAAATTGAATATTAAACCGCCTTAAATATACACTGTGGCCAGAACAAACAGCTGTTAAAAGTCACATAATCACTTCAATTACTATTAGTAAAGTCACTTCAAATATTTAAATAACCTAAATCCATATTTTAGATTAGATTTTAGATACCCAGGCAAATTCAAGCAACTTTAGTTGTGCTCACCACTAATTTTTAAAACCATTAGGCGGGGGTGCAATGAGGCTGTGACCACAAAATACATATAGACAAATACAAGATCCTCTGCACTCAACCCATTATCAATATATTTAAGACATTGAGACATTCTGTGCATACAGCTACTAAACATGACTTACCCTTTAAACAACAGGGATTGTTTGTCCATATATTGCCAGGCCCGGATTTGTGGAAAGGCCACCTAGGCCCGGGCCTAGGGTGACAGGATTTTAGGGGGCGGCATGCTGCTCAGCCACACCCACATTGGTTCAGAAACACTGGGGATATGCAGAAGATACAATAGTTTTTAAAATTTCCCATGCACCATTCCCATTTCTCCGGTCCTAATGAAAATTTGCGAGTAAAAGGGCAGAGTATGGGGGCGGCAAATGGCAGTGGGCCTAGGGGTGCCTGCTATGTAAATCCGGCCCTGTATATTGCAATATATTTAAGCTGAACAACTACGTCAAAGTCATCCCATATCTGGCCAGTCCTACGCTCAATTTTCATCTGATTCATTAAGAATTCCATTACTTCATTATACATTTTACAAAGGGACTAAGTTTTACCTGCAACTTACTTGCTGCTTTCAAAGTAAAACTCCCAATCTGCCCTTTAATTAGACACCAGTGGGATCACCTGACTATAGCTGGGAAGGGTGGGGGCTACAACAGAGAGCTGGTCACTGCTCCAGTATTAGGATCCTTTGTAAATTCACCTGGCGTAAGGGTGTGAAGTTGCGCAAGTCTATCGTAAATTCGCCAGAGCCCGTGTTAGTGAATTTGCGAAGTTACGATTTCATGTCACCCTGGTGAATTTGCGCTATCGTTAGACGCTTCGCGCTTTAGTGAATTTGCCATAGAGCCTCATCCACAACTACCACAAAAGCCTTGATGTTAAAGGGAGCAATACACGGTATTAAAGGAAACCTGTCATGATTGAGTTAACACTAGGAAGGAAATAAAACTTTTAAAACAAACCACATACCCCTAATTATTCTGCTCAAATCTCACTAATTCTCAATTTATAACTACTTTTCAAATGTCCATGAGACACTAACTGAAGCTCTGACTTTCCAGAAAGTCAGGAGAGCAAAGCATCATGGGTAGAATCAGTACTGCAGATTCCTCTCACGATATCACCAGTTTGTGCAGTTGTTAGTGGCTGGAGTAGCCCACACAATCTGAATAGAACAATAGAAGGTGTTTCAAATAATTCCCATAGAATATCAAGTCCTGGTGTGACATGAGTTATACAGAGCCTGTCTATCATAGAGTATACTCTGACTAAGCATGAATGAGATTTGGCAGTTTGGCACAGCCCACACACGGAAAACAAAGGGGTGTTTAAACATGGCAGCGCCTATGAAGCCCTTTTTACATGAAGGATATTTTCTAATCCGTTTCAGATATAGACAAAAACAGCTGACTAAAGGGTTTAACTAAGGATGGAAAAGAAATATTTTACTCATGTCTCAAGGTGACAGGTCCTCTTTAAGAACTGGGGGATGGAAACTTTTGATCAGGGTCATTCGGGGAGTTTGTGTAGTGATTATGATATAAAAAGAGTAAACACAGTTGTCTGACAATAAATGGCTTCAGCCAACCACTAACCATGAGTGAAAGAAAAGTTTTTGTCTTATCATTCATATTCTCTGAAAAATTGTCAAAAATCATAAATTCTGCCAGGGGATGTAAACTTATGAGCCCAACTGTATTTATATATTAGTCGATATATTGATTTATTCTGTAAATGTTCCATGTAGGAGAAGGCGTTCCCCATGTTGACTTACTGACAGGTAACTTGTCTAGGAACCCCACATGTATTATTACTTTTATGGCCTGACCCAATTCATTTTTGCTGGGAGATGGAGGGTTCTCACTGGGTCTCAATTGTGTCAAAAGATATTTTAATATTCATCTCACAATATAATGATAAATCATGTTTTATTAGGAAAATAAAAACCTTAATTAATGGTGTTGAAATGCACTGTCCTTTGCACCCTTTTTGGAGCACCTACCCTTCCAGGTGAATTTGTAAATGACACCTTTAGTGCTATGATTTTATAATAAGGTATAGCAGTACTGCAATTATAAATATGGCATATATGTTATTATATTACCTTATTACACCTTCCAAAAGCTTTCCTTCCACTGTGTCAGACTAACCGGCCAATAGTTTTCAGTCTGAGAGCAGCATCCCTTTATGAATTATGGCACTACATCAACAATGTCTAAATCACTTTGCACCATGCCAGATATCAGTAATTAGAATTGGGTCTAATAATAAGAAAACCTTCATTAGTTGTATTAGTAGAAGTCTATTGAGTTTTGCAGTTGGTCTTTGTTTTTATTGTCCACGTGTTTTGTCAGTCTATATTATTATGTTAGCATGTGATATTTATGACTACCTACACAGGAGTTTGGCTAATTATGTCAGTCAAACAACACTAAGGGGCAGATTTACTATTGGTCGAATTTCGAATGAAAAAAAAATTTGAAATTCGACCAGCGAATAGTGGGGAATTAAAAAAATTTGAATTCGAATTTTTTTAGCGCAATTCGATTAATTGTAGCTATCGAATTTTTCTTATTTGATCTTAGGGAATCGTCCCGATTTCGGTAGGTTTAATCTGGCAAAGTAGGTGATCAAATTTCAATGGTAAGTACTCGACCATCGAATTTTCGTATCAAATTAAATTCGAATATTCAAATAATTCGAATTTTCGATGGTCGAATTTGCCTAATTTGCATATTCAAAATTCGAATCCCTCATTTGAATTTAGTAAATCTGCCCCTAAGGGTGCTAGGTGGGTCATGGATAGCAACTTAAAGGCTAGATAAACATATAAACAAGTTCGAGTAAGTACAATTGTGTTGGGGTGAGCCCCAACAGGACTGGATTTGTGTTCCTCTGATCTGTGCCACGGTCATTCCCTACAGGCTTAATGTGAGAGAATTCCATGCACTGAATGGATTAGGGGTCTGGGCTACTGCATCTGGACAAAGCCCAGTAATCCATAGCAACCAATAAGATGTTTGCTGGAAAAGTAGTTGAAATGTAAATGCTTCTTGCTCATTGGTTGCTATGGGTTACAGCTCCTGGGCAAACTTAGTGGAGGTTATTTATAAAACACTAGGCAAATTTGCTCCTGGGCTATAACCCATAACCACCAAGCAGATGATTGCTTTCAGTGTTTAACCTGCAACTGCTTGAAAAGAGCTAATCACTGATTGGTTGCTATGGGTAACTGCCCAGGGACAAAGTTGCCCAGTGTTTATAAATAAGCCTAAACTTTTTCTTATATTACATAACCCCATCAGGGTTTTCTTTGTCTTTATATGGGGGGGGATAGACTGTTATGTTATCTACAGTCCATCATCGTTGGTCAGGGCTTGTGACCATGAGTAATGCAGTTCCCCCGTATTACGAGATTGAGATGCTGGTTGATGTGGTTGAATCCAGCTGACCCAGAATCAGTCAAGAAAAAAAATAGAATGCGAAAACTATCTTCTGAACACTTTATATTAAAGGTAAAGAAACGTGAAAAAAAGCCAGTGAGTTTCTATAGCAGTCAATGGGAATTGTCTCAAGAAATTGTATCTGATAATTTTCCTAATGTTTCAGCCCTATTAATATCGTACGATATTTGGTGCGTGTATGGTGGGAAATGAGCCGACCAATATCATTAGAAGATTAAGATATCGGTCGGCTGTTTGATCGGGCTTAACGGAAAATTTTGATCGGATGCCTTTGAAAGCTCCCTGAACATCGGCCATTGTTAGTGCTGAATCGTCAGATACAAGTAGAATTCTATTGTTTCTACCTGTATATTTGACGATTCAGCTCTACACGTGTGTGTTGAAACGAACGATCTTTCTTGGAAAGATCGTAATTGTTACGTCTATGGCCAGCTTAACAGTAAATTGAATCATGTAATTCCATTCCACTATATGCGTGCGGCTTCTTCTCCCACCAATAATAAAATTGTGTCTTCGGTTCAAGTTTCTTCTCTTCTTCTTGTAGAAGTTAGCGTTCCAGGACGAAATTGCAAAAAGTTGTTTGCTTTTATTTTTCTCCATGAACTTGAACTTCAATAAATTGTCCTTCTAAGTGTGGCACTCCCAAATAAAAGCACGTATACTAGTGATGTGCAGGTTGAGTTTATTTTTACTTCTCCTTGATACTTCATTTATTCCCTTCTTCCTGTCCTCTCCAAGAGACCTCTGTGTGTTATAATACCTGGAAGATGGTGGAGATGCCCACTGCCTTCTTCTCTGCATGCCGCTTCCTTGGCTTTACTTGGCGAGCCAGTGTTAAGAAAATTTTTGGAAAAAGGGATAAGATACTGGAATATCATATTTGAGCACACCACCTCGGACACGGCTATAAGGGGTTACAAACTCCCCAAAACAGACCAACTCTTTATAAAGAGATGTGATTTTTTTTTTTTTTTTCGTTAAGGTGGCCATACACGAAGAGATCCGCTCGTTTGGCGATGTTGCCAAACGAGCGGATCTCTCCCCGATATGCCCACCTTGAGGTGGGCGATATCGGGCTGATCCGATTGTGGGCCCTAGGGCCCAACGTTCGGATCAGTATGGGCGGTCAGATCGCGGGACCGCATCAACGAACAGATGCGGCCGCGATCCGACTGGATTTTTAATCCTGCCCGACTTTCGGCCACATATCGATCAGGAAAGCCCGTCGGAGGGCCCCCCACACGGGCAGATAAGCTGCCGACACAGTCTGTCGGCAGCTTTTATCTGCCTGTGTATGGCCACCTTTACACAAACAAGAAAGTGGATTCGGTGCATCCGTACCGAATCCACTATTTTGGATTGAGCCGAATCCCAGAATCCTTTGTGAAAGATTTTGCTTGAATACTGAACCGAATCCTAACTTGCATATGTAAATTAGGTTGAGGAAAGGGAAAAGTGGAAAAAGACATTTTTACTTCCTTGTTTTGTGATGAAGTCAAATGATTTCCCTTCCCACTCATAATTTGCATATGCAAATTAGGATTCGGATTGGACAGGCACAAGGATTCTGCCGAATCCTGCTCGAAAAGGCAGAATATCGGATTCAGTGCTTCTGTAATGGATTTAAAGATTCCCAGGGCCACTCACCGACCCCGAGATCAGGCACAAACTTGTCTATACAATGTATGTGTGGGTTTGCGCAAGGCCTCTGCTTGTGTTGGGAGAGCCCCCCTATTTGGATGCAATATTCAGTTGTCTAATCATCATCAATATATCAGCATCATGTATCAATGGAATATTAGAGCCTGGCAGTGAATAATATTGTAATTTCTTACATCATTATCACAAGGAACAAGTCATTTGCTTTTCAGAGGAGAGACATGGGGCAAATTCACTAAGCGCCGAAAATGGGCTAGCGTTGGCTTCGCCGACGTTCGCCGCACTTCGCCAGGCGTAGTTTCGCCAGCACTACGCAATTTCACTAAAATGGTAGCGAAGTTGCGCTACTGTGACTTCGTCAGGTATAGCGCATTAACGCTAGTGATGCCTAATTTGCATATGGCGTGAAGTTAAACGTATAATAGAAGTATATGTTACAGCCACTACATTCCACTACACAAGCCCAGGAAACCTTTAATAAATAAAATAAAGTTTTCCTATTGCCCTACATGTGCCCCCTGTATAGTTGAGTTGCCATATGTTAGGAAATGTAGGGGGGGAAGGAGGGTAACCCGCAAAAAAGTTACGCTATTTTTCAGACTATCACCCTAAAAAAAGTAAAAGACGTCAGCGTTTTTTTGGGACTTTAAAATTTAAAGTTTTTTTTTTTTTCAAACTCCTATCTATTGTATTTAACTCGGCCAGGTCTGACCTGGTGAAGTAAAGTCTAGCGCAAGAGGTAACGTTCAGTAAAATGCTCATCTTAGTGAATTAGCGTAGTTATGTCCCTTCGTCAGTGCGCAACTTCGCCTGGGGTAAGGATGCAAAGTTGCGCTAGTCTATCTACTTCGCTAGCGAATTTTCACCAGGGACACGGTTAGTAAATTGGCGAAGTTGCGAAATGACGTCACGCTGGCGAATAAGCGCTAGCGTTAAGACGCTTCCCGCTTTAGTGAATCTGCCCATTAAAGATATGGTTCATGTTTAACTTAGCTTTTATTGTTATGGATAATTCTAGGCAGCTTTTCAATTATTTGCCTTTTTTTCCATTCCAACTTTCACTGGCCCCATTACTCATCTTCTATTCAGGCCTCTCCTATTCCTACTCCAGTCGAAGAGACTAGAGTATGAATCAGTGCATGGTTGCTAGGGTAACTTGAAACCTAGCAACCCAATTGCTGAAAATGCAGACTAGAGAGCTGCTGAATAAAAAGCTAAATAAGTCAAAACCCACACCAGTGGGAATGCACTGGTATTCCTGTGCTTCCTTGTGGAATTACCAGCTACAACTGTATACAGAGACTCCTGCTTCCTATATCCACACTCTATGTGGATCTATTCAGCACTGATACTGCTACTAAATGCTCCAATAACCGTTTCCCAGCACTTCAGTCGAGTAGAGAGACACAACACTGGTAAAAAAAAACGTTTATTTTGCCAGTCTTGGTCCATAAGAGAATCTCACAGAGGCGAGACACTCGTGTACAAAACACATCCCATAGATTTCCTCAATTTGTGCAAAATCCTCGTCTATTCCTTTCCAACCGCACTTTACACGTACCCGGAACCCCGACTCAGGTGGGGGTCCCAGACCCGTCACCGACACAAAAAAAAAAAATAATAATAATTTTTTTAAGATTAAACATTTAACAGCCTACAAAACCCCAAAAATGACCTGATAAGAGAAGTTTTGCGGCTGTCTGTAAAACCCAACGCTTTTCTCTTCAAGTATTAACAAAAAATATATCTTTTTACTTTAAATTAAAATACAGTCCATCTCGTTAGACGTCAGCAGCTTCATGTCCTTCGGCCGTTAGCCGAGAGTCCCCCCTCGCTCAGGTGCATCCGAGTCAGGACAAACAGCAGCGAGGCCTTACAGTGATACCCTCATTCTATCCGCCAGGCCTCAGGCTTTAATAGGGTTTGCCGATGGTTTCGGGATGTAGCCATACAGAAACGTAGCGGCAATCACTAGCAATGCCCCCACAAAAAATACACTAGGAAAAAGAAAAGAACATTGTTAGAAGTCTTGCCTTTAACCAACCTTATCCCTGTTACATTGAGGTGCAGAATGGAAGGGTACCTGGTGGGGACAAAGTCCTGCAGCCAGAAGTAGGAGATAAGTGTGGATAAAATAATGGACAGGGATGTTGCAAAGCCTTTTAAGATGTTGTCAGCATATTTTATAACCGCCGCAATCACCAAACCGCCCAGAGCCTGTGGAGATGCAAAAAAAAAATCAGCATTACTTAAAGGGAAACTGTCATGGGAAAATATGTTTTTTTTAAAACACATCAGTTAATAGTGCTGTTCCAGTAGACTTCTGCACTGAAATCCA
>CM044443.1:131991847-132004456 GCA_024363595.1 Xenopus borealis | reverse complement strand
TACATTATACTAAAAGTTAACTCAAAGGTGAACAACCCCTTTAAGTCTACTAGAAAATCACATAAACATGGCTCAATTAATTATATCTTAGTTGGGATCAAGTACAAGCTACTGTTTTATTATTACACAGAAAAAAGGATTGCATTATTTGGGCAAAATGGAGACAGCCTTTCTGTAATTTGGAGCTTTCGGGTTTAACATTTAACAGGTTTAACATTGGAAAGCAGCTTAGAATTACATTTTCTTTCATTCTGCAATTGGAAGTTTGCAGGTAACTGCCTTTAGATGTGAATTTCTGATTCCCCTCTAGAGGGCAGTGCTGGGACGGTTAGTTAGAATTCCTCCTTTTAAACAATTCCCTTAGGTTACAATATTGGCCTGTGGACAGCAGTGGGGAGCTGCAGTTCTGCACACAGCAAAATATGGGATAAAAGCATTTAATTTCCTGCTGGCATTGGCTCTTTCATAAACATACATTTATATAAATGTACTCTTATAAGGGATACAGACAGTGGCTTAACTCAAAAGGCCCAGGCCTATTCCCAAAATGAAGAATCCAACATGATTGGCTGCCCACTCGCTACAGTTTAAGCAGCAGAAGGGGCTGGGTAGGAGCAGTCTAATACAGCAGATCCTTCAGTCTCTGCCCTCCCAGCACACAGATAAGGCCCCTGCATAATGGACTGCTGCTAATGAAACAGTCACAACAAAGGGTGAAGGGAGGGTTTTTTTATACAGGAAATCTAATTATCTACCTTGCAAGGTGCATGGAACATGAAGTTGTGACTAGGGATGCGTGAATGTTTTTCCTGTGTGATGTTGTGGACACCCATAGACTTCAATGGGAGAAAAAAAAATGACACATCAAAAAAAATTGCTGTGCGTCAAAAAAATGTGTTGGCCATAGACTGTAATGCATTTTGCCGAATGTTTGCCGCCGGCAAATTTTTGGCAAAGCAAACGGGTTTAATTCGGCCATCCCTAGTTGTGCCGCACTCAGAGCACCCTATAGGATGGGAATGTTCTGCATCAAGAGCACTTACCTTCACATATGGAATGTTTTACTCTGCGGATAGTCTTGCAGCTGCTAATCCTATATAATAAAGTTCAAGTGTCTCTGCGTCCAGTCCCTGTGTCCCTGGAATTGCACTACTGCGCATTTACCAGTTTTGGCCACTAGAGGTCGCCAGTCACTAGCTAATGCTATCAGTACCAGTACTTAGAATAGAGACAATGGAAGCCTGTGGTGAAGTGTATAAGCTAAATGCCTCTGACCAGTGCTTTTAGTGTTCAATTCCCATTGAGTGATCATTTAGACGCGCAACTTCGCACCCTTACGCTGTGGTGTGTTTTAGCATTGTAGGTGATAGTCTGAAAAACGTAAATACGCTACCGTTCGCCGACCAGAGTGTAAATTCGCACGTTAGTGAATTTACGTAGCGCAGGCGAAAATTCGCCTACAACAATTCTGTTTTTATAAATGTTTGACTACATATGTTCTATCGCCCGTTAATTTAACGGGCTTTATGTAAAGTCCAAGTGTCTCTGCGTCCAGTCCCTGTGTGCGTGGAATTGCGCTACTGCGCATGTGCCCCACGGACCGCCTCTGGCAAATTTACGCTAGCGGAGTAGATAGACGCGCAACTTCGCACCCTTACGCTGTGGCGTTTTACCATTGTGGGTGATAGTCTGAAAAACGTAAATACGTTACCGTTCGCCGACCAGAGCGTAAATTCGCATGTTAGTGAATTTGCGCAGCACAGGCGAAAATTCGCCTAGAACAATTCTGTTTTTTATAAATGTTTGACTACATATGTTCTAGCGCCCGTTAATTTAACGGGCTTAATGTCTAGTATACATTTAAACTGCTGCAAAATAAACTTTACCTGAAGAGCCACAACAACCCAGGTCAGACTATTGTATCCTTGGAAGAATCCCCCCTGAGAGACGCGCTCTCCGTCATAAATAAAGACTCCCATAAGGCCAAATATCCATCCAAAGAAGCCTGCGTATAAAAGACAGGAACATCAGCACAGTCAGCAAGAGGGAACTGCTGCTAATTATACAGGATTGCAAATCTGCACTAGTCCCATGACAGAGCAACCGATCAATAATGTCCAAAAAATCAGCAATCAGCTCATTGTCTGATGGAAAGGCTTTATTTATATGGCACAGAGTTCTACATTTATGCAATATATTCTTTTATACAGGCCGGCCAGGTTTAGAGGGATAATTTCCCCTTTAACAACTTACCAAGCTGTATATTCCGGATCCACACTGACTGCTTTGTTTCTTTCAGAATCTTTTCAAAATAGACTCCGGCAAAGCCGCTGGAAAAGCAAGCGGTGAAGACGGCCACGAGGCCCACAAACCCCGAGCCCACGGAAACCTCTTTGTCTGGGGCATTGGAAGAATCCTCAGGCCACTAGAAAGGATTAGAGGAAATAAATGATAATAAGTGCTGGGGACAACTCAGCCCGAGCCACACATGTATCAGATAATACAGGTATGGGATCCGTTATCCACAAACCAGTTAGCCAGAAAGCTCCAAATTATGGGAAGGACATCTCCCATAGACTCCATTTTAATCAAATAATTAAAACTTCTATCAGAGTATGTTGTGCCCGTGTAACCTGCATTCTGCACGGCATCAACTTTACAGCATAAATGTTCTGTCTGTGTATGTCAGAGTTTTTGGGAAAATGGCCGCCGGGTGAAGGCTGCAGAGGGGGTATATGCAGTACAAATGATGTAGCCTGGGTGGGGAAGATATGCCCAACTTATAAACATGGTAGAGAAATATAGGCTTTACATGTCCTTTAAAGGGGTTGTTCACCTTGGAGTTAACTTTTAGTATAATGTAGAGAGTGATATTCTGAGACAATTTGCGATTGGTTTTCATTTTTTATTGTTTGTGGTTTTATAGTTATTTAGCTTTTTATTCAGCAGCTCTCTAGTTTGCAGTGTCAGCAATTTGGTTTCTAGGGTACAAATTACCCTGGCAACCCTGCATTGATTTGAATAAGAGACTGGAATATGAATAGGAGAGGGATTGAATAGAATGATAAGTAATAAAAAGTGGCAATAACAATACATTTGTAGCCTTACAGAGCATTTGTTTTTAGATGGTGTCAGTGACCCCCATTTGAAAGCTGCAAAGAATCAGAAGAAAACTGCAAATCATTAAAAAGAACTATGAAAAATAAATAATGAAGACCAATTGAAAAGTTTCTTAGAATTGGCCCTTCTACAATATACTAAAAGTTAACTTGAAGGTGAACCACCCCTTTAATGTCCATCCGACTTCACAAAGGAACAGCTGATGAGACTACACTTATGGGATACACGCGATCCACACAATGAAAAGACGTTTCCGCTGTATACCTGGGATTTACCTGAACTAATGCTACTCCAGCCATCAGGATGAGCAATGACATCCACTGGTGCTTTGTCAGTTTCCTCTGAAGCATAGACACAGAGAACAAGGCTGTGGTCAGGATTTTGAGCTGGTAGGTCACCTGAAAAACATAAGAATTCAGGACGTTAGTGCATAACACAAAGGTGACTCCTCCGCTCTGCTCGTTGCCTAGGGACTGAAGAACGAGTGGGTCACAAGGAAGTAGCTTTAAAAGCCGATTCTCCGCTTGCAGACCCAGAAGTGCAGCAGAATGTAGATACTATGTTCTGGGGCACTTAAAAGGTTAATAGTAACTGCTGAAGCCGGAATGTGAAGTCTACATCAGTGATTTTCAACCTTGTGCCTCCAGCTGTTAAGGAACTACAAGTCCCACAATGCAATGAAGGAGTCTGACAGCCACAGTCAGGCAAATGCATTGTGGGACTTGTAGTTTCTTAACAGCTGGAGGCACAAGGTTGAAAATCACTGGTCTACATGTCTGCTGCTGCTCCTCCTCCTGGACCTCCCCAGTGCCCCCCCCAACCTGGAATCTGCATGAACCTCTCCCTTCAATGAATTCTTGTGATTCCATTGGATTAACAGCCATCACACTAATACACACATGCATTTACACTTACACACATTTTGGGGGTTCGGCACATTCACAGCACTCACATATACTTCTACCAAGTATTTTTGTATTTTACCAAGTGCACACACACTTTAACAATTTTTTTTTTTTTAAATTTTACTACACTGAAAAAAAAAAAAGTTTTATTGCCATTGTGAACAGCATATATGTTAACCACACTGCACAATGCCTTTTGTATGTTAGATCAGTGGTTATTATATTAGAATTTTAGTGCCATTTTATTGCATTTTCAGCAATGCATAGGTGCTGTTCACTTGTGACTAGGGATAAGTCAATGTATTCGCCGTGGAAATTACATTACCCATAGACTTCGATGGGAGAAAAAACATAACGGTTGACAAAAACATTTTGCAGCACGTCAAAAAAATGTCAGCCGTAGACTGTAATGCATTTTGGCGAAGCGAAACATGATTCATTCGCTCATCCCTAGTTGCGAGAGCACCCTATTGGATGGGTATATTTAGCATTTTGTTCAGTAGGTCGCCAGTTTGGATTTTAGGAGTTCATTGGTTGCTAGGCTCCAAGTTACCCTAGCAACTACAAACGGATGATTTCTTGGACAGACATAACATCAAAGTCTATTGTGATACTAAACTCTACAGTTAGTATAGCTATGGGCATATATAATTGATGGGAAAGTATGGAGGGGTGTGTGTGTGTGTATATGCTGGGTTTTCATCTGGAGGGGTTGAACTTGATGGACTTTGTCTTTTTTCAACCCAATTTAACTATGTAACTATGTAGCCAGACAGTAGTTTCAACAAGAGACTGGGAGATCAATAGTAGAGGCCTGAATAAAAACAGAAGTATAAAAAAGTAACAATAACAATTACAATTTAGCCTCACAGAGCTACGTTTTTTTTCCTGCAACCGAGTCATCTGGAGGCTGCAAATAATTAAAAACCAATTAAAAAGATGCTAAGAATATACTAAAAGTTAAAAGGTGAACTAAAATAAAAAAAAGGGGTATACTGCCCCATTAGCAAAGGCTACCGGCTGGCAGAATAAATGACTTGATTCAGACGTAGCCATAATTTCAGTTTGCCCAATGTTAAACAGGCTGTAGATTATAAAAAAGAGCAACAGACTCCACTTCAGACCAGTTAGACTACTGAGTATTATTGCTGTGGGGCTTGACCGAGACTTTATAAGGGTGTTTAGTAAAGCATTAGGGAGTATCATGTATTCTTCCTTATCATATAATCTTTATTTATCCCCTAACAGGAAAAACAATATATATACATAAGCAGATGTCCCTCTCAGTGTCTGTTGGAGCAGTTGCCAGGCAGGTTTTGACCCTAGCAACAGGATATAGTAACTAAACAAGGTCCATTCACATTGTCATCCTCCCTCCAAGCTACCCAGTACCTGATATGTGGCTGCATCAAGGTTGGACAGTGCAACATAGAGGAGATTATTCTGCAGAGTGTAAATGCCAGAAGGTATGGCCAGCTTGAGGGTCTCCATTGGCTTGTTGATGATCTCATCAAGCAGCACTCTCCTCAGAGATCTAATGCTGTAACCTAAAAGGCAATGTAGAGGCAACGTGAAGAGCCAATAGAAAAAAGGGAGACAGTTCCTTGAACAACAATAATCAATAAAACTGTTTTGCTGAAGCGCCAATGTAACCTGTAGGTCTCAAGCCATTCGGACTCTCTAAGTCCAGCATGAAAGGGAAAAGGGTCGGCCATTGATATCACAAGGTACACAGGGTGATTGCAACATTTTGTCCTTTAGAGGAGGACAGACCCTTAGAATCGCCCCCTAGTAGTCAAATAATTCCATACTTAATTAAAAAACAGAGCAGCTAAAAACAAGCTAAGAAAAGGTCACTGGATAACATGGTGCAGTTAATGATGAATTTCCCCTTTAAAGGGGTTGTTCACCTTTGAGATAACTTTTAGTATTGTGTAGAGAGCGACATTCTGAGATAATTTGCAATTTGTTTTCATTTTTTATTATTTACGGTTTTTGAGTTATTTCGCTTTTTATTCAGCAGCTCATCAATTTGCATTTCAAGCAGTCTTGTAACTAGGGCCCAAATTACCCTAGCAACCATGCATTGATTTGAATAAGAGACTGGAATGTGAATAGGAGAGAGTCTGAATAGAAGGATCAGCAATAAAAAGTAGCAATAACAATACATTTGTAGCCTTACAGAGCATTTGTTTTTTTAGAAGGGGACGGCGACGCCCATTTGAAAGTTGCAAAGAATCAGATGAAAAGACAAATAACTATAAAACTATAACAAATAAATAATAAAAACCAATTGAAAAGTTGCTTAGAATTGGGAACTCTTTAACATAATAAAAGTTACCGTAAAGGTGAACCACCCCTTTAAAGGAAAGTCAAAAATTGAGTAAGCTTGATCAGAAAGATCTATATAAATACACCAGTAAACCCTCAAAGTAATGCTGCTCTGAGTCCTCTGTCAAAAGAAACACAGTATTTCTTTCCTTCTATTGTGTCACATGGGCTTCTGTATCAGACTTACTGTTTTCAGCTTAAACCTCCAGGGCTAGGGCTTGAGCATGCTCAGTTTGCTCCTTTCTCCCTCTTCCCTTACTGCTGTAATCTGAGCACCGAGCTATGAGTGAGCAGGAAGAGACTCAGGCAGAAAGTGATTTCACAGCAAGCTAATATGGCAGCTGCTGTCCTAAGCAAACTGAGTTTCTGGAGCTGTTTATTAAGGTATTGTAAAGTCGGGGTCCCAAAACATTTTTGGCCCGGGAAACGCTGTTAATGCAAAAAAATTTTGCAAGGACCAGGGTGGGGTCAATGTCCAATTCGATGCACCGGCGTCTAATTCAGTGTGCCTCTTTAATTTCGGGCTAGACTCGGCGGCCCAGTTCAGGACTGTCCGCGGCCCGGTGGTTGGGGAGCCCAGTTTTAAAGCATTCTGCAGAATAAATCTAGTGTTATAGCCTGCACTATTGTGACTATTGACAAGGAACTGCTTCAGTAGCTTTCCTTCTCCTTTAAGATGTAGACCATATCTACTTACTATTGTCTTTATAGACCAGCAGAACACAGGCCACGATCTTCAGCACTTCTGCGGCCACTACAGCTGTGGAGGACAGGTAGCGCGGCCCCTCTCCCTTCAGTGTCCGGGAGTAGCGCATTGTTAGCACCAACGTGGTGGTCTGGAATACCAGCACCCCCAACGATATGTACTTCAGGTGGGATGCCATGGCAGGACCTGACAGGATCTGGAAGCAAAAACAAACAAAAAAAAAGCAAGACTTAAAGGACAAGGAAAGACAAAAAGATAAAATCTTATTTTTTCTTTCTTTAATGAAAAAGAAATCTATCTCCAATATACTTAACTAAAAAAATGTCTACCGTTTTTATAAGAAACCTGACTGTATGCTGTGAAATTCTCCCTTCATTTACTTCTGTGAATAGGAAATGTCAGACGGTCCCTAACTACTGGGCAGGGAAACAATCATACTTATTAACAGACAAAGATCATGGAGCCAGATTTAAACAGATAAACTGGGATTCTATTTGGAGGATTATTTTGCTGCAGCCTCTGGTTCTGCAGAGTTGGAGAAAGTTTGTATTAAACAATAGAAAAACTATAAGATCCACATTAGATTACATGACAACACAGGACCCAGTGCAGTCTGTATATTCTGATTATTAATCAGTCTTGTGTATCGGCTTCTGGCAGATATTATTTGACTTGTGATGTTTTGATCATTTATGAGGATCCCTAAGCTTAGCCCAGATCACACTGAGCATGTGCACAGTCTTGGTCTTGCAAAGATGTATAACAAAGTTACAAGATGACAGCCCCCTGTGGCCAACTTTGAAAGCATAAATCATTTGTTTGATTAGGCTTGTGGTGCAGTAAGTTCATGTTTATGTTTAGTATACAAAATACACCATTTCTACCCTTATTCTATTTTAGCCTTTTCCTTGTCCTTTAATAGACCAGTCTGGACCTACTGAAGGAGCAATTCCGTCTCAACTGAATCAGGTACATCCAAATTATGTTATATGATCTGTTATCCGGAAAAGCTCCAATTACGGAAAGACCATCTCCCGCTGACTCCATTTTAATCAAAGAAATTACATTTTTTTTTCAAATTGTTTTCTTTTTCTGTGTAATAATAAAACAGCAGCTTGTACTTGATCCCAACTAAGATATAATTAATCCTTGTTGGAAGCAAAACCGGCCTATTGGGTTTAATTTAACGTTCAAGTGATTTTCTAGTAGACAAGTTATGGAGATCCAAATAACAGAAAGATCTGTTATCCAGAAAACCCCAGGTCCTGAGCATTCTGTATAACAGGTGCCATACCAGAACAAGGTTACAATAGATCAGGCTAGAATCACTATATCTATAACTTTTATTACATGGTAAAGCACAGCACATTCCTGTATCCCTACCCCTAGAACTTGCACCCCTTGGACTAAATCCCACCACCTCCAATTTCCATCACCAGCCCAACAATCAGACACATTGATAGCACTAAGCTACTCCCTATAGGCTTATAGATACATACGGTACTCACTCGACTACTGGTGTTCAGCTCTACCCTCATCTGAACCGGAATCCAAATCCCAGGGTCCCTGGCTGCTCAGCAGAAGTTATAGCGACTATGGGAAGTGAATGCAGAGACACTCTGTGGGTACAGAGGAAATACTGGGGGGAGGGGGGCTTCATTGTTGTTCAGAGACTATACACTATGAGACTTTAAGGCTTGGGCTGTTATGCAATGCTAGCACCTTGTCTACACCCAGTCTCCTTTATTACACTACATTTCCTCATACCAGGAAACTAGACTGGAACCTAATTATCTGGGCGCCATTAAGCAACTGGCAGTAGCTGGAGGCTTAAAAGTGCGACTCACCTTTCAGATAATGCAATTCTCTTCATCATACTAAAACTTTACTTAAAGGACAAGGAAAGTGTAAAATAGAATAAGGGTAGAAATGGTGTATTTTGTATACTAAACATAAACATAAACTTACTGCACCACAAGCCTAATCAAACAAATGATTTATGCTTTCAAAGTTGGCCACAGGGGGCTGTCATCTTGTAACTTTGTTAGACATCTTTGCAAGACCAAGACTGTGCACATGCTCAGTGTGATCTGGGCTAAGCTTAGGGATCGGCATAAATGATCAAAACAGCACAAGTCAAATAATATCTGCCAGAAGCCGATACAATAAGACTGATTAATAATCAGAATATACAGACTGCACTGGGTCCTGTGTTGTCATGTAATCTAATGTGGATTTTATAGTTTTTCTATTGTTTAATACAAACTTTCTCCAACTCTGCAGAACCAGTGGCTGCAGCAAAATAATCCTCCAAATAGAATCCCAGTTTATCTGTTTAAATCTGGCTCCATGATCTTTGTCCCTGCAGCTGGAGTTGGAAACAGTAAAGGGGAAGTAAAGGCATTCAGAAAGCTTTTCCATAGCTTACTACTACTGCACACCGCTCCCAGTATTTCATAGATATCATTGGGGGTCAAGCAGCTTAAATAAAGCAAATGCACAGTGCAATGGGGATGTGATGTCATCAGGAGCAAAATTTCGTAGTGTTTAGTCTCAGAAGGGGGTACTGAATAGAATTGCTGTGACTCAGTTTTATTACACATTGGGGGAAAATAAAAGGCAGTTGAGGACATCCACAAGGGGTGTTTGGTACCTTTAATTCCATAATTAAAGGGGTGGTTCACCTTTAAGTTAACTTTTAGTCTGTTATAGAATGGCTCATTATCTGCAGCTTTCCAACTGGTCTTCATAATTTATGTTTTATAGTTTTTGAATGATTTGCCTTCTTCTTCAGACTCTTTCCAGCTTTCAAATGGGTGTCACTGACCCCATCTAAAAAAAAAAATGCTCTGTAAAGGCTACAAATGTATTGTTAATTTGTATTACTCCTCTTTCTATTCAGACCTCTCCTATTCATATTCCAGTCTCTCATTCATTGCATTGTTGCTAGTATACTTTGGGCCCTGGCAACCAAAATTGCAAACTAGAGAGCTGCTGAATAAAAAGCTAAATAACTCAAAAACCACAAACAATAAAACATTAAACCACTCTCTACATCATGCTAACAGTTCGTTTAAAGGTGAACAACCCCTTTAAATTGACACAGGATCCACTGCAAAGAACCTGCTGCTGAAAAGGCACCTTAAAATGGGAAAATACAGGCCACACATACCCATGATATCTATGCATGTTATACAACAATCCTGGGTACATGTATGTGCCCCTTGCTCACCTACCTACCACTTAGCCCTCCCCCATAGAATCCGCCAGCCCATGCATTGAATGTGTGATCATGTGTCTGTCTATGGCCTTGGTCAGTTAAAGGGTTTGTTCACCATTAAATAAACCGTTAGTATGATGTGGAAAGTGATATTCTGAGACAATCTGCTTTTCAATTTTTATTATTTGAGGTTTCAACCATCTGATTTCTAGGGCCCAAATTACCCTAGCGACCACACACTGATTTGAATAAGAGACTGGAATATGAATAGGAGAGGCCTAAATAGAAAGAGAAGTAATAAAAAGTAGCAATAACAATAAATTTGTAGCCTTACAGAGCATAGATTCCGTAGATGGGGTTGGTAATCCCTGTATGAAAGCTGGAAAGACTGAAGGAAAGGCAAAAAATTCAAAAACTATAAAAAAGAAAAAATGAAAACCAACTGAAAAGTTGCTTAGTGTTAATTTAATCATCCTAAAAGTTAACTTAAAAGGCAAAACACCCCTTTAAGGCTCCAACTTAGACCCCCCCCCAGACCAAGTTGGCACCTTACTGGCCCATGTATGGGACCCACTGACAGGCCTGCCCAAAATCTGACAGATAGTAATAGGTTTAAAAATCCTCTTGAGAAAAGTATTGCACTGCTGCAGTCCTTGGCCCCCATAAGCTCCAGTGTATTGGTGTCACTGGGCCCCAGAGCAAAATAACGATGGTTATTATCACGTAAACGATCAGATCCGTTCAATTAGGCTCTGCCTGTAGGTAGCCTAATTGGGCCCAGATCTGCTCAATCAGCAACCTCAGCAATCGAGTGGGTTGGGCAGTGTATGGGCAGCTTTAGTGGCAATCGAGTCTTTCCCGTTGCTCTAAAACGGTGTTATTAAACATTATACCTGGCATTATACATACAGGCTCAGTGTGGCTCGTGCAGTCTTAGGGTCCGCGGCTTCACTTTCACTCCATGTCAGACATTGTGAATATTTCACAGCTAAACGTAGTCCGAAATTCCGGCTGTATCCTCGGCTCGTACAGTCAAACCTCCCAACAAAGTGAAGCAGAGGGCTCCTCTGTGGCAAATATATAGTGTAAAAGTCTTCAGCCAACAAGCAGCTCATTCACATCTCAAGCTCAGCGAGGACTCTGGAGAGAGAGAGAGAGAGAGAGAGAGAGAGAGAGAGAGAGAGGGAGAGAGAGAGATAGGTGAGAGTTCCATGCAAGTGAGGCCACGCAGTACCAGGATGCAGTTGCAGTTGCCCGTGTGTTTGTGCAATTAGGGGAGGGGCCAGTGCAAACAGTGACTCATTGTGAGCCGGAGCACAGCCACAGCAGCAGGGAAGGTGCCCAGAGCCTGGTGAGAGCTTACATACAGGTTATTCAGAGATCTGATCTTGTTCCGGATATTCTAATCTGCAAACACTCCCAGGTAACACGAGCCAATACGAGCCGCGGGTATTTCTCTTCCGTAGTTGTAAAACCTGAAATGTCACACACGCTTGCGATATGAATGCACCGAATCTGCAGTAAAAGGGATGCTGTCGAGGAAATTCTCATATACAGGAGCATACAGAATGGCCGCTACCTGGGGTTGCCACCTCACCCCTTTAAAACCGAACACATATGGAATACACAGCCTGCATGGCTAATTAGCAATTTATTTAGATGCATGCTGCATGGCTGCACATAAATCAGTTCAGTCTGCAGCATGCATCTAAATATATTGCTAATTAGCCATGCAGGCTGTGTGTTCCATATGTGTTCGGTTTTAAAGGGGTGAGGTGGCAGCGCTACCATGCCCACATCATGGCTTCTACTGTGCCCACAGCACTATCCAATCACATCTCACATAAACACTGGAAGGGTCATTTACAAACCAAGGGCAGGACTCTAACTACTGTACAAAACACCACTTTTTTTTTGCATGACTGCACTACCAGTGTAGGTACAGGTATAGGATCCATTATCCGAAAACCCATTGTCCAGAAAGTTCCCAAATTACAGAAAGACCATCTCCCGTAGACTCCATTATAATCAAATTTTTTAAAGTGATTTCCTTTTTCAGTGTAATAATAAAACAGTCGCTTGTACTTGATCCCAACTAAGATATAATTAATCCTTATTGGAAGCAAAACCAGCCTATTGGGTTTATTTCATGTTTATATGATTTTCTAGTAGACTTAAGGTGTGAAGATCCGAAATATGGAAAGATCCATTACCAGAAAACCCCAGGTCCCAAACATTCTGGATAACAGATCCCATACCTGTATACTGCATTTTTAAAAATAATTTCCTTTTTCTGTGTAATAATAAAACAGTAGCTTGTACTTGAT
>CM044443.1:131965145-131989700 GCA_024363595.1 Xenopus borealis | reverse complement strand
CTCTTTTGAGAAATGGATTTCAGTGCAGAAGTCTACTGGAGCAGCACTATTAACGGATGTATTAAAAAAAAAAAACATTTTTCCCATGACAGTTTCCCTTTAACTTTCAGTAAATTATAGAATGGCAAATTCTAACAAACCTTTGAATTGGTCTTCATTACTTTAATTTATTTTATTTATATAGTTTTTTTTTAATTATTTGCCTTTTTCGTCTGACTCTTTCCAGCTTTCAAATTGGTCACTGACCCCATCTAAAAAAAAATGCTCTGTAAGGCTACAAAAATTGTGATAATGCTACTTTTTATTACTCATACTCAGAAGAGTAAAGCAAATAATCAAAAAACTATAAAAAAGAAAAAAAAATGAAGACTGGGTGAATAATTGGCAACTCTATAACATACTAAAAGGATGTCAGGGCTCTCTTATTTTCAGACAGTTATAAAACGATGGGCCCAATCAATCAGACAAGGAAATGTTACTCCAGGAATACAAACGGACTCAAGGAATCATTAAGGGTAGGGACAGACAGGGAGATTCGGGGAGATTTTGTCGCCTGGCGTTTTTAGCAGGCGACAATCTCCCCGAATTTCCTTCTCCCTGTCTGCCAATCGTTCCTGGGACAAAGCGCCAGCGCCTGTGCAGACGCGGTGCGGCGATTTCCGGAATCGCCCGAAGATACCTCTTGAGGAGTAAAACCCATGTCCCACTGCGTACTATTCAGTTACATTGAGAAGGAAAAACAACAGCAGCCAGAAAGCAGTTCCCTCCTGAAGTGCTGGCACAAGTCACATGACCGGGGCAGCTGGGAAATTGACAATATGTCTAGCCCCATGTCAGATTTCAAAACTGAATATAAAAAAATCTGTTTGCTCTTTTGAGAAATGGATTTCAGTGCAGAAGTCTATTGGAGCAGCACTATTAACTGATGCATTAAAAAAAAAAAAAACATGTTTTCCCATGACAGTTTCCCTTTAAGAACACACATATGTAGAGGAATTAGGGTAAAGTGAAACAATGAGGGACCCATAAACATCCTTATCCAGCCCAGCCTACTAGTGATGTGCTGGTTGGCTGAAACCCACTGGTTTACCCACAGGTTGGGCCGGTTCGGGCCAGCGCCTGCACAAAGTCTTTGGGTTGTGACCTAGCCCTGCCGGCTTCCGGTGCCTAAATTTAGAGTCTTGCCTGCCCCTTTGGTGACATCACTGCGATGAGAGGTGCGGGTCTATAAATAGCGGAGGAACGGCAGGCGGGGGTTGGGATGGGGCAGGTTCAGGTTGGGTCAACAATTTTTCAACCCACTCACCATTACAGCTTACCCACTCTGCCATGATCCCTGCTTTGGATTCTATGCCTTTCAATGGAATGAGGGATTGAATGGATTTAGACTGCTGGTGACCAGTGGGGGGGGCTTAAAATATTTTTATATACCCCCCCCCCAACAGTAAGAATAACGACTGTAAAATAATGGCATCTTCCAGACCTCAGTGCTATGGTGCAAAGATAGCCAGACCGAGTGGTATTGGTGTCAAAAATAATCCTATCCTATATTCCTGATCATAAACTTCATTATAAATGCAAAAAATAAGAATTCTGATTACCAGTCAGGCATCTTGCCGTTATCTTACATATAGACATAATTATGTAAATGTTTTCTTCATTAAACTGGAATCAGACATGGAGATAAATGACAAGACTTGTTCAGTGCTGGGAAACTGGGCTTAAAGGGATCCTGTCATGGAAAAAAAAAAATTCAAAATGCGTCAGTTAATAGTGCTGTTCCAGAAGAATTCTTCATTGAAATCCATTTCTCAAAAGAGCAAACAGATTTTTTTATATTTCATTTTGAAATCTGACATGGGGCTAGAGATATTGTCAATTTCCCAGCACTCAATAGTAAAAACCCATGTCCCACTGCGTACTGTTCAGTTACATTGAGAAGGAAAAAAAACAGCCTGCCAGAAAGCAGTTCCCTCCTAAAGTGCTGGCACAAGTCACATGACTAGGGGCAGCTGGGAAATCGACAATATGTCTAGCCCCATGTCAGATTTCAAAACTGAATATAAAAAAAATCTGTTTGCTCTATTGAGAAATGGATTTCAGTGCAGAATTCTACTGGAGCAGCACTATTAACTGAAGCATTTTGAAAAAAACATGTTTTCCTATGACTGTTTCCCTTTAAAGAAGAACTAAACCCATTTAAAAAAAAAAACCCTACCCACATAGAACTGACCCCCGGGCAAATGCCCCTACCGCTTTACTTACCCCTCGCTGCAGATTCCAGCATCGTTGTTCACAGCAGCCATCTTCTTTGGTAATCTTCGTGTCTTCTTCTGGCTCTTCGGCAATTCCCTCCGCATGCGGCAAAACGCCGCTCAGTCACAAAGAAGACTGCTGCCTTGAACTCAGACGCTGGAATCTGTGGCAAGGGGTAAGTAGAGTTAGGGGCATTTGCCCAGTGGGGGGGGGCAGTTCGGCTGGGGATAGGAGGGAGGGGGTCTAAGTGGGGTGGTAGTGTTTTTTTTTTAAAATAGGTTTAGTTCTCCTTTAAATAAACCAAATTTGGGGGGGGGGGGGAAGGAAAAAAAATTCCAACTCCAATTACAGGAACAAAGAACAGGGTGCCAGATTGATACAGATCAGCTGGGATTCTCATTGGACGATTGTTTGCATTTTAAACCAGCCGCTGGCTGTGCAGATTTGTGGAAAAGTTATTCTGTGCAATATAGCTTTAAAAATACAACCCTGGTGTTGGTGGACTACGGCTCCCGGCATGCCTCAACCTTCAGTTTACGTTACACATTATTCTGGGATTTGTAGTCCAGCAACAACGAAGTAATGTTTGGTTGATCAATGCAGTGCAGCAGGGTTTACTAACCCTTTAAAAACACCTATTTAGAGGAGCCTACCCTCACTCTGCTTAACTACCAAATGCAATAACACATACAGTACCACATCTCTCACCCACTTAATTCTGATCTTGCCCACTCCCACACCTTGCGTCTTATTCCCTTGCCTTTAGATTGCAAGCTCTTTTGCACAGGGCCTTCCTCACCTTTTGTACCGGTATTGGTCATGATGTATGCAACTCCATATGCTCTATGTATGTAATTCATGCAAATTAGTTCTATGAACAAGTTTACTTTATACGCTGCTCACTCTCTACATGCAAGAGTAGGGTGTCAGATATTCATTGTTACATCCAATATATCTTATAGGGGGGCTCCTTTTGCCTAGAAGATGTATTAGAGCTCACTCTATTAAACTCACCAGATATCATGTCTCTCTACATGCAGCAGTTGGGCGTCAGATATTCATTGACAGTTAGATCCAATATATCTTATAGGGGGGCTCCTTTTGCCTAGAAGATGTATTAGAGCTCACTCTATTAAACTCACCAGATATCATGTCTCTCTACATGCAGGATTTGGTCAGTTATTTTTTTTAGATTTTATTTATGGTGGAATCAGTTATTTGGGTGAGCTTTAATTCATCTGCTAGGCAAAAGAAGACCCCCCCCCCATAAGATATATTGGATCTATCAATGAATATCTGACACCCAACTGCTGCATGTAGAGAGACATGATGTCTGGTGAGTTTAATAGAGTGAGCTCTAATACATCTTCTAGGCAAAAGGAGCCCCCCTATAAGATATATTGGATGTAACAATGAATATCTGACACCCAACTGCTGCATGTAGAGAGACATGATGTCTGGTGAGTTTATTAGAGTGAGCTCTAATACATCTTCTAGGCAAAAGGAGCCCCCCTATAAGATATATTGGATCTAACTGTCAATGAATATCTGACACCCAACTGCTGCATGTAGAGAGACATGATGTCTGGTGAGTTTAATAGAGTGAGCTCTAATACATCTTCTAGGCAAAAGGAGCCCCCCTATAAGATATATTGGATCTAACTGTCAATGAATATCTGACACCCAACTCCTGCATGAAGACAGAATGAAGAGAAACAGATGCTGAGAGAGGAATAGTGAAGATGAACTTGATTATTTCAGAAACAATACTGAATATTCAATTGATTGTATTTAGAAAGTTTCAGCTTTTTTTTCAGTTTTTAAGCTTCAGTATAAAGGTGGCGAACAGATCCGCTCGTTTGGTGACATTGCCAAACGAGCGGATCTGTCCCTGATATGCAACACCTTGAGGTGGGCGATATCAGGGTGATCCGATTGTGGGCCCTAGGGCCCAACGATCAGATCACAATAGAGAACATACGGGCGGTCAGATCGCGGGACTGCATCAACGAACAGACGCAGACGGGATTTTTAGTCCTGCCCGATCGACATCTGGCAGATATCGATCGGTAAAGCCCGAGGCCCCCATACACGGGCCAATAAGCTGCCGACTTGGTCGCAATAGTTATCCCACAGATGCCCATGTATGCCTGGACTGGCAATCAAAGGATTCTGGTAAATGGCAGAGGGGTCGCTTTGAAGTGCTAAAGAAACTCACTATTTATTGGGCTGGGAGGGAAGGCCCGGACTGGCAATCTGGGGGTTTTGGCACATGCCAGAGAGGCTGCCATAGGCCACCACTATTTAGTGGGCTGGTGGGTAACTGATTGGGCCTCTCTGTACTTGTAATGCCAGGGCCTATTTTTATTCCCAGTCCACACCTGGATCTATGTAGTGAAATGCCAGGGCCTGTTTGGAATGCCAGTCTGTATCCATGACTCTATGGCCCATAGGGTTACTGGCCCAGCCAGGAATAATTATGGTTGATCCCAATGTTATCAATAGGGCAAAAAGATAAATATATAGAAAGGAAGGCCGGTATTTGATTTCTAGAAAAGCTGGCAATCCTAGTTGCCCCCGGAATGGGAATGATCAATCACACGGTGGGAAGTTTTGGTTCCTTATAAAGAATAAAAAAAGAATAGAAACCCTGGGGGCAGTGGCACAGGGCATGTCATTCCTCACTGACTTGTATGGGCCACAATGAATACACTAATCCAGACACTCACTGGCCTCACAAATAGCAGAGCAGCAGTGAAACCAGGACACGCTTCTACAGGCTTGGCCAGAGCAGGAGGGTCCCACTCCCCCAGGGCTCATAGAATAACTGGGCGACCGCACAACAACATAAACAACAAAATGTGGGGCGTGACTAGCAGCATGGCAGCTCCATTACCAGCAATAACGCCTCTGATAAAAGCGCATTGGCCGGCTGAACCCTTCATGTGAAAGGCACGGAGTGAAATCCCTCGGGACAGTTTTGCGTCAAATGATTCTTTTCGGACTTCTCAAATGTGATTGTCCCTGAACTGAGAGAAACCTGTCCCCTCAAAACTCACACTGACTATGAGGTGAAAGTGGGAGGGGCGAGGCTGAGGCGGAAACTACCAAGTCAATAGGGGTGTATTGCCGCTGTCATACACAGGTAAATAAGATGAAAGGGAACACCCGCTCCCCACGTGACGCGCGTTTCTCGCAACTTAGACACGATGACAGCGACTCGCGCGTCGCTACCTGTACTATACCTTCCGTCTCCGTTCACCACGCCCCCTCCCTCCCCGGCGGCTACGTATGTCGTCACCGCGCTTATACAGACTGGGCGTGATGTCACGTCTCATATCGCGAGCTTGAAAGAGGCGCGGGAAAGTTTGTTTGTGGCACTCAGTCAGCGCGGGAACAGGCAGAGGCAGGTCCAAAGGTAGACACTGGCGGATAAACTGAAGAGTGTGGAGGCAAAACAGGGAATGTGAATAAAAGAGAAAGGGAGAGTGTGGGGATATTAGTTCCAGACTTCCAGGGTTGTCTGGTTTATGGCACTAATTTAAAGTTCAGTCTGGTTTTGAAGTTGCAAACGAGCCAAGTAAAGGATTTGGGCTACTTTTTTCAGCCCTTGGCTGGTTTTCACTTTGGAAACCAGCCAAAGATTTTTTCATGCTAAACATGTCTTCCAGTGTATGTTGGGTATTGTAGTTTTTTTTTAACAATTTGCCAGCTGTCAGTTAAGGTTTAATATAATACTACAATACCCAGCATTCAATGGGACTGACCTGTTTAGAAGTCCGACTGTACCCCAGTCTCCCGTCTCTCTTAAAGGGGAATTCAACAACTCCTGTGCTAACCGCCGGCCCCCCACCCCATAGGCCTCCCTCCCCCAGGGCAAATGCTCCTAAGTTGCTACTTACCAGGCCCGGACTGGCAATCTGTGGGTTAGGGCAAATGCCAGAGGGGCTGCTATAAGGTCCCATAGAAAGTCAGTATTTAGTGGGCTGGTGGGGACTATTTGGGCCTCTATGTGGCCTGATTGGGCCTCTGTGTACCTGAAATGCCAGGGCCTATTTTCATTCTCAGTCCAGTCCTGCTACTTACCCCTCTGTGCAGGTCCCCTCCTGCCAGGTTCACGGGTGCCATCTTCTACAGCAACGTCTTCTTCCTTGGCGGCGCATGTGCAGTAGGAAGCATTTGCCGGTTTGTACTATTGCGCATGCTCACGAAGTTCACTGAACTTTGGGCGCATGCACAGTAGTACAAACCAGCAAATGCTTCCTACTGCACATACTCCGTGAAGCACTGAAGGAAGAAGACGTTTCTGTAGAAGATGGTGCCGGGGAACCTGGCTGGAGGTGACCTGCACAGAGGAGTAAGTAAAAACTTAGGGGCATTTGCCTGGGGGAGAGGTGAGCTGGGAGGGAGGGGGACCTATAGGGGGGTGGGGGGCAGGAAGATAGCGCGTGAGCTGTTGAATTCCCCTTTAAAGGGAAATGCAACCCATCTGGCACTAAACCCGTCCCTCCACCCCTCCCATAGGCCCTCCTCCCCCTGGGCAAATGCCCCTAAGTTGATATTTACCCCTCCAGCCAGGTTCCCGGGTGCCATCTTCTCCAGTCTTCCTGGATTTGGTGGTGCATGCACAGTAGTACCAACTGGAAAATGCGTCCTACTGCACAAGCACTTACGCATTCAGGAAGAAGGCGTCGCTGGAGAAGATGGCGCCCAGGGACCTGGCAGGAGGGGACCTGCACTGAGGGGTAAGCAGCGACTTAGGGGCATTTGCCAGGGGGGAGAGTTAGGCAGGGAGGGGGACCGAGGGGTTGAATTCCCCTTTAAGCATTCTCTCTTTTTATAGTGACTTTCCTCAATTCTGGTGTAAAAAATCTGCTGCCCACCAAAATGTGTAGAGGTTGAGCTGTTTTACCAATATATTGAAATTGTATGTGTATTAGGACATCATGGGGCCTCTATACCTCCTGAGCCCCACTCTGTAGTTACACCCTGGTGAAGGGGGCAAATCTTTCCGATTTTGCTTCATGGAAAAATGTGCAAATTAATGAAAATTTGAAGTTCCTCTTGGCTAGTTTTTGGCTGGTTTTGTAGCTGACTTTGGCTGGTTTTGAAAATTAGACCTGGCAACCCTAGTGGGAAGGGGCTGAAGAGAGAATGATTTCCCTGAGGGGGAGATTTAAAGGGTTTGTTCACCTTTCAATGAACTGTTAGTATGATGTAGAGAGGGATATTCTGAAACAACTTGTTATTGGTTTTAATTTTTTATTGTTTGTGGTTTTGACTTTTTATTCACAACTCACCAGTTTGCAATTTCAGCAGTCTGGTTGCTGGGGTCCAAAATACCCTAGCAACCATGCACTGATTTGAGACTGGAACATGAACAGGCCTGGACTAGAGTCCTGCAGCGGGTCGGGTACCTGCGCGTTACCCGCAAAAACCTGTGGGGTGTGGATAGACGTTCCTGGTACAGGTATAGACACTGGTTGGCAGTTCTGCGGGTCTTCTCAATAGCGATTTTTACTCATTTTTTCTGAGCACGCCTACTTCCATTGATGTCACTTTCGGTTATAATAGACAAATACAAGATCCTCTGCACTCAACCCATTATCACTATATTTAAGACATTGAGCCATTTTGTGCATACAGCTACTAAAAAATGCCTTTAAACAAAACAAAGGGAATGCAAAATGTATAATGAAGCAATGGAATTCTTAATGAATCAGATGAAAATTGAGTGTAGGACTGGCCAGATATGGGATGACTTTGACGTAGTTGTTCAGCTTAAATATATTGCAATATATGTACAAACAATCCCTGTTGTTTAAAGATTAAGGCATTTTTTAGTAGCTGTATGTACAGAATGTCTCAATGTCTTAAATATATTGATAATGGGTTGAGTGCAGAGGACTCTTGTATTTGTCTATATGTATTTTGTGGTCACAGCCTCATTGCACCCCCGCCTAATGTTTATAAAGATAGTGGTGAGCACAACTTTCCCTTGTTTGTTACTTTCGGTTACAATGACAGCACTTCCTGATTCTTGATGGTCAGCATGGCAGCACTTTGTGATTCTCGATGGTCACGGGTCCGGGTTACATATAAGGTACTTGCAGGTCGGGCAGCGGGTCCAGGTGGGTAAGAATGTGAGTCCAGATTTGGATTGTGGGTATAGGTCGAAAAAAAAAATGGAGGCAGGGGATAGTGCAATAATCCGGCGGGTGCTAGGACCCTGCGAGCGAATCGGCCTTGGGGGGGGGGGCGTGCATGATTACAATCCGGGCCTGAACATGAATAGGAAATACCTGAATAAAAATATGAGAAATAAAAAGTAGCAATAACAATACATTTGCATCCATTCAGAGCATTTGTTTTTAGATGGGGTCAGTGACCCCTATTTGAAAGCTGGAAAGGGTCAAAAGAAAAAAGCAACTATAAAAATGAAGACCAATTGAAAAGTTGCTTAGAACTGGCCATTCTATAACATACTACTAGTTAACCACCCCTTTACAAAGGGAGAAGTATCCTGCCAAGAGATGGAGAAAGAAACAGAAGGCCTTTATGCTATTATCCATGGCAGTTTGTTCCATGCTGGGGTGAGCTATTATCAAGAGGATGGTCCTGGTGGGATGGTGAGATGCCCACTCAAATAACTAAGTCCAGCACAAACACAATCTAACAAAATTACTGTTTTCATCAAACGTTTTCCATAGAGAGAGAGACGTGATTTCTAGTGAAGTTCAAAGAGCGATCTGATTTAGTCGTCTAGGTAAAAAGAACCCCCTTTCGCCAAACGCTGTATAAGGGCTAGGCCAGACGGGGAGATTCGGGGGCATTTTGTCTCCTGGCGACTTCTCGCCGCGACTTGTAGCCCCCGAACCTCCCTGAATAGCAAAGTACCCAAGCACACCGGCGTTGCTTGAAAACGCCGGCGCGTATCCACACGGAGCGGCGCGCTTTTTGAAATCGCTCCAAATTGCCTCGCCAGGCTTGGGTATTCGGGGAGGTTTGGGGGCTACAAGTCGCGGCGAGAAGTCGCCAGGCGACAAAATGCCCCAGAATCTCCCTGTCTGGCCTTAGCCTTAGACCTGTCAATCAAAATCAGACTGCCAACTCCTGCATGACGAGAGAAAGAAGAGAGACACGCGCAGAGGAGCAACTTGATTTTTTCAGAAACGTAAGAATTTTCGATTGATCGTATTTTAAAAAATATCCTGTTTCAGTGTGAAGAAACATTACATTTTCATTTTTTTGTGATCGTTTACCTTTAATGGTGGAATTTTTCTTGAGAAATTGGTTGTATAAAAAAAAAAAAATTACGTACTCCCGGCTTTTAAAGGGGTTGTTCACTTTCCAAACACATTTTTCAGTTTGTTTGTTTTCAGATTGTTCCCTGGAATAAATACTTTTTTTTTTTTTTTTAAATACTTTCCATTTTTTATTTTTTCAAAATCTAAGTCTAATGTTGGTGTCTCTGGTGTTTGAGTGATATGTGGGTCAGGAAAAGCTCAACCCACACCCGATATCACCTATGCCAGAAAATCAGAGGTATTGTAGTGCCCCAGTATAACCCACACCTGACCAGTACCCAGCATGGACACCCAATATTCAACCCGAACCAGCCCGACCCATACTGTAGCTAATCCTGCAGGTCCCGCAGGTATCGGATCAACCTGCACATCACTAGTTTGAATCGGGCAGCTCAGTAATTCTGGTGCAGACTCTAAACTGTTACAATGTTGCAACTTCTAAATGACACATTTCTCAGCAGCATCTCTGTTGTATTAAAGGAACAGTAACATCAAAAAATAAGTGTTTTAAAGTACTGATAATATAATGTATGGTTGCTCTGCTCTGGTAAAACTGCTGTGTTTGCTTAAGAAACACTAGTATTGTTTATATAAATAAGCTGCTGTGTAGCAATGGGGCAGCTATTCAAAGGAGAAAAAGCTCAAGTTAAACAGCAGATATCAGATGAAGTCTGTGTCTAATGGTGTTATCGGTTATCCATTACTTATCCTGTGCCTTAAAGCCATTTTTCAATTTCCGCCATTGCGCTACAGCATCTTGTTTATATGAACTATAGTAGTGTTTCTGAAGCAAACAGGTCAGTTTTAATAGCACAGGGCAACAGAACATTATATTTTCATTACTTTAAAACCCTTACATTTTTTGGTGTTACTGTTCCTTTAACTATTGTATCAACTCTGCTGACTTTAATGAAACTCAGGGATTCAGGACAAAGCTAAAAAGTGTATTAACTAAATATATCAGTTTAGAGCACTCCCTCCTCCCAGAGCTGCTTTAGATGGTGAAAAATGACACTTTACGCTTCAAAAGCCACACATTGAAAATAAAAAGTTAAGAAATTGGAAAAGGTAAAAGAAAAAAAGTGTTTGAAGTTGAACAGCCCCTTTAAATATTAGGATATTCGACGTAACCATTCAGTAACTGTCTTTCTATGGTCATTGAGCTTTTTGGTGGCTACTAATATGCATTATGTTTTCATACCCCATATTCAATATGGGGGTATATTATAGGGATGCACCAAATCCACTCTCTTGGATTTGGCCAACCTGAAATCCCTTGTGAAAGATTCGGCAGAATACTGAACTGTTTGCAAATTAGGGATGAGGAGGGAAAAAGTTAAAAATTGATTTTACTTCCTTGTTTTGTGATGAAATGTCACATGATGTTAAGGATTCTGATTCGTTACGACCAGGCTCAAGGATTCAAATCCTTCTGAAAAGGCCTAATCCTAACTGAATCCTGGATTCATTTCTTTCCTTGTATTTTATCACTTTTACTGTACGTCTGTCACTCTATAACAGCAGAGATAGAAATGTGACAATCTTTTGAAGATGTGCCACTCCTCGGTCCCTAGGATCTTGCTTTTACCCTGGATTTAAGTTTTTAACTTTAACCAGTTGCAACTCCCAGCAGAGCACACATTACATGGGACTCTCAGATGGGCCCATTGCTTTATTGTTGTGTTTGGTCTACACACCCCAAACTAATCTCTCAATCCAGTACCCCGTATAATCTATTGGTTGGTATTGCACAGATATTTCATCCACTTTCATCCACTTGATGATGCTACACAGGCATAGCTAGGGTATAGGTGAATTTGTCCCGAGCGCTAGCAGATACTTACAGCGATCTCTTTACTCCAGAAGTTTCCTATTCCTGAACTAAAACACTTCAGTCCCTATACGGATGGATGACGCCCAGGGTACTAAACCATTCTGGCTTCGGTGGAGCCTCTGACTGCTCTACTAACTACTCCCATCCTGTTTCTCGGTCCTTGAGTGAACTACTACAGACTTACTTCAAAATTACTACTTCTTCTGAGCCTTCCTCCACCCCTCAGGCAAGTGGAGTCCAAAGACACAGAACATGAAGATTCCTTGTTTTGTAGACCTGGCACCCCTGCTAAGTACAGAACTAACCGGGAAATACTCTGAGCTGAAAAGCGAAACAGCGCCCCCTCTTGTACCTGAAACTGGCCCAACTCTTAGCTGTGGCCCTTTCTATTGGCCGATTAAAGTAAAGGGGATCAAAACATTTATCCTCATACACAAATGTAACCTTCAGAAGCCAAACAATCACTGACTGTTTCTGCCAGTTTGACCCCAACTCACGCTGGATTTTTATCCGGTGCAGAGTGCACCCCTGCACACTTTTTATGTTCACCTTTGAGTTCACACTTTTAGTATGATGTAGAGAGTGATATTCTGAGACAATTTGCAGTCAGTGACCTCCATATGAAAGTTGGAAAGAGTCAGAAGACAAAGGCAAATAATTAAAAAAAAAAAAAAAAAGTTTAGAATTTTAAAACATAGTAAAAGTTACCTGAAAGGTGAACCTCTCCTTTAATGCTCTTGCACATGTCTCCAGGGTTATAGTAAATGACTTATGGGGTCTCCTTCCTCTATAGTAACAGCCCTGGCTTTGGTCTAGTCCCATACTGATTAATTTTTCCCTAGTTTTTCCATGCAGCACCCACAATCCCCTTTCCCACTGGTTGCAGTTTGCCGGAATTCATCTTTGTTGAAATTAAAAAAAAGGCAACAATCAGACAGGTTTCAGTGGTGTTTATTCTCTTCCATTCAAACAATAATTTTGTCCAAAAAAAAACCCCAACAAAAAGGAAACCACACAGACCCCTCCAAAAAACAAAACATTTCCGTATATAAAAAGAGGAAAATAAAAATACAATGCACAGCAGACAGGAAAGGGTTAAAAAATGCATTTTTTTTTTTTTTTTTGCAAGGTAAATTTACAGGAAGTGTTTTGGAAGGGGGGGTGGGGTGAGAACAGACAGACGGACATATTTAACACCTTAATTCCCAGCATGAAATATGCACAAGCGATCACTGGTTCAGGAAGGGTTAAGAAGCAGGCACAATATTGGACAGTAGAAGCCGCAGCCATAGCTGTTACAGTAGGTTCCAGCATGCATCATACTTAATTTCGGCTACCCAGTAGCCCTACTAAATTAAATGCTACGGAGGAAGTTTATTCAAGCATGGCGCCTTCTCTACCAGGCCTTCTGCTGGCCAGTGTGGGTACAGCACCCTGCTCTCCAATAAGACTGATGGGTGCAATAGAGTCTGGGGTAAAAAGTCATTAAAGGGGTGGTTCTCCTTCAAGTTAACTTTTAGTACATTGTAGAAGGGCCAATTCTAAGAAACTTTTCAATTGGTCTTCATTATCTATTTTTCATAGTTTTTTAATGATTTGCAATTTTCTTCTGTTTCTTTGCACTTTTCAAATGGGGGCCACTGACACCATCTAAAAACAAATGCTCTGTAAGGCTACAAATGTATTGTTATTGTTACTTTTTATTACTTATCATTCTATTCAGTCCATCTCCTATTCATATTCCTGTCTCTTATTCAAATCAATGCAGGGTTGCTAGGGTAATTTGTACCCTAGAAACCAAATTGCTGACACTGCAAAATAGAGAGCTGCTGAATAAAAAGCTAAATAACTATAAAACCACAAACAATAAATAATGAAAACCAATTGCAAATTGTCTCAGAATATCACTCTCTACATTATACTAAAAGTTAACTCAAAGGTGAACAACCCCTTTAAGCCTTTTGGGTTCTGGCTGTACTACATGCATCAGTAGTCAGAAAATGTGAAGCGATACAAGAAGCTGGCAATCCATGGCGGTTTGACCACCGCTGCATTTAAAGCCCTGGGCAGAGTCGGACCAGACTTATTTTAATATTCATTGTTTCTGTTCCTCTTTCTGGAGATTTCTGGCCTTTTGTCAGATAAAAGGCCCATCATGAGGAGCATAGAGCAGCAGTGGAGGGTGCAAGGCAGCTCTGTACTTACCTGTTGCACCCTGAGCCCTCCGGTGCTCCCTAACTTGTATGTCTGACCCTACAAGTTAGGGACCCTAACCTGCCCCCTGTGAACCCGCCTCAATTCTCTCTATCCCTTCTATTTATAGACCCATGCCCCCTGTAGTGACATCGCCAAAGGGGCAGGGCAGTTGTGAGCTTATCCATTCAGGGGCCGGGAGCTGGCATTGTGGGGTCGTGGGTGGGGAGAACGGAAGGGAGCAATTGACCCAAACTGGATCGGACTGGGTCCCCACCAGCCCAGACCTGCTCCCATAGATGACCAGCAGTTGTGCATGGCTTTTTTCATGCATGTGCCCACCGGGAGTTTAAAAATCAGGAGGAGCCCCCCAGGGAGGGGCCCTTCGTTCTGCAGTCCCCGTGGGCCCCCAAGGCTCTATTCCAACCCTGGACCCAAATGTTTTTTGTGGAACCCGCCCAACTCTGGTAAACCCGTGGGTTTTCGGGCCAGCCTGTATAAGTCTAGTCTGAATGACATCAGGTTTGGAAGGTGGGGCATCTATGTTCCTCCCTCTGCCAGCCCCTCAGGAATACAGAGCTGCCATTGAACAGTTGTTGAGAATTACATTTCTTTCATTACATAAAAAAATAGGTAAATTTGACCTTAAATAACACTGGCCATTGCTAAATGTTCTATACTATGGGTTCATACACAATATTGCATAGACATGCATACAAATGAAATAACATTTTCTGCATTTGTCTGCCCTTCCAACAGCTTTAAAGGGGACCCAACCAATTGACTCATACCGCAAACGCAAGTGATGGAGCCCTAAGGGGCAACACCTCTGCCCTTAAGTCCGTAGCATGAGTAAATGAGACGCTCAGGAGCAGCAAATTAAACTTTTGCAATTTACACAGAAAATGAAGATAGTGAGAAGAGGAAAAGTCTTGTGACGATGCTGTGCTTAGAACAGACCAAGGTATCGTGGGATACCTTCTCTCTGCTCACTAACTTCAATTTCAGAGAAGAGCGACTTCACAAGACTTTCCTCTTCTCACTCACTCCATTTTCTGCTGACTGTAGGCCGAAGAAACACACAAAACAAATCTCAAATGCAAGAGCCATGAATATCTTTAAAATCTGCCTATAAACCGTGCTACGTGATGTCATGCGTCACATGACTCAACGGAACTTGTTTATTATAATAAATCATGGACACTCTGCTGTGAAATATAAGAAGTTACTCTGGAACCTCTGAGGAGTTCCATGACCATATGAAAGCATGCCTCAGTTATGTATAATATCAGCAAACAGTAACCTCCATATAAATAAGGCTACAAACTTCATCAGGATAAGGCCCTGGATTTCCTTAAATTGCATTTCTTTTGAAACAGCCTGGAAAATTAAGTCAGTGATTAGAGTAAAAGTCTTCTCACTGGGGATGCACCGAATCTAGGATTTGGTTCAGGCTTCGGCCAGGTTATATGTTCTAATTTGGGGCTTCCTTGTCACAAAACAAGGAAGTAAAAAATGTTTTTTCCTTTTCCCCCTTTACCGTCCCTAATTTGCATATGCAAATTAGGATTTGGTTCAGTATTAATCTGTCATGAACAGCAGGTGGCACTGTTGTTTCACATTCATAACAGCAGTATACAAAGTGTTAAAGTCTTGAAAACCAGAAAAAACATAGATTGCACATCCAAGGAATCTTGCTTATAGGAGAATTCAACCTGTAAGTGGAAAAAAAATCCCTACCCTTTGTAGGCCTCCCCGGGCAAATGCCCCTAACTTGTTCCTTCCAGGTCGTGTCCAGTGGAGTTCACAGGCACCATCTTGTCTCCATCCATCGCATGCGCAGTATGAGGTATCGGCTGGTGCAGAGTTACTGCGCAAAATGATCGGAAAATTCATGACTTCGGAGCCTGCGCAGGATCTCCGCACCGGCCGATTCCTCGTACTGGGCATGAGCCCAAAAACCCTGGTCAGTCCAGGATGAAGAGTGATCGAGACAAGATGGCACTTGTGGACTCCGCTGGACAGGACCTCGTAGGAGGTGAAAGTAACAAGTTAGGGGCATTTGCCCTGTAGGGGCAGGAGGGAGGTGGGCCTACACAGGGGAGGGGGGAGAGTTTTTTTCACTTAAAGGTTAAATTCTCCTTTAAATTTGTTGCAAGGGAGTTGTTTTTGGTATTACGGTTGTTTGTTCATATGACCTGTGTTACTATTCTGTTTCTATTATCTAAGTCTTCTCTGGTTACAAACTGACACCACTTTTTTAAGGGGTAAATGTATCTCCAATTGCCCTGAATATTTATGATAATATATCCATCAACTTTAATATTAAGCAGCATAATTATCAGGAGATTGGGGGAAGGAATTTTTCCAGGCACCCATCCGTTCCCTCTCTAGTTTACACAATATATTACAGCATGCTGAAAAGGAAGTGATATGTGCGCCTGAAAAGTCCCCCCCCCCCAGCAATCTAGTGTAGTATCCTTTCATACAGTTCACGAACATCAACGCGGCTAATTATCGCTATTAACCCTTTGCATGCCAAAGAACAGACCCATAGTCTTTTGCTTGTCTCATGCCTCTGGCCGGCATGAAGAGCCTTTTAGAGAGGGACGGCCGGTTCAAATCTTCCTCATTCAATCATACATATTATAATCTAAATTATCTATCTCTTTTTTAATTATTCTGTATTAAAAAATAAATAAACATGCTATTTAAAAAAAAATGTCCTTGAACCCCATTTCCCAACAGGGGTTCCCCCTACAAGGCAGGAGAGAGGTTATGAAAAGAGCAGCAAATGGTAACGGGTAATGATAGCCCAGTTCCAGAGAGGATCAGTCCTTGTGGTGGTGGTACAGGTGGGGCATTAACTCCTTTGGTGCCAGACAAGTCTGCAACATCTGGTTGGGCAGTGCAGAAAATAACATTGACGTATGTTTCCATGGAAGAAAGAAAAAGCCTCCAGGGGGAGGATCCGTGGTCCACAAAAGAACCCATGGGGGTTGCTTTTTTCATTTAGTCACCCTCCCTGACCACCCAGAAGAAATGAATAGGGAAAATTCTTTCTGAACCGCAAACAAAAACTACAAATGTTGAAAGCAAACCAAAACCTGGTGGGTGGCCACATCCTGTTCTGGTTCGGCCTGGAGGCCTCATGCGTGGCATCCTTAACCCCTTCCTTGCCTGCGTGTTGAAAAGAAGGGGGTTCAGAAGGCTCAGCATAAAGTATCCCTAAGGTGAGTCTTTGGTGCACTAATCAGTGATGTTGAAAGCAATAACATGCACCTGCAGTACGGATTGGGAGTGAAAGGGTTAGGGGAAGGGGGTTTCGGCTCATCTTTGAGATTTTGACCCGTTACAGTTTTTTCGGCCCACCCTGCAGCACCGACCTCGCCAGGTTCCACTCTCTTCACTCGCTCACCCAGCTGGAGAGAGAACAAATAGGGACAGCAGTTCAAGCAGGTGCATTGGGGTAAACAATAGAAATGCTGAGCTGCTATGAATGACTTGATGAGGTGGAACCATCCAATGGGGGGGAATGTATTTGCTGTGATAGAATCATTAGAGAGCTAGGATGGCCTCACTAATGTAAGGTGACCACACCTCTGGTGTATGTAACAAAGTTCAAGCTGGTACATTGGGGTAAACAATAGAAACACTGAGCAAGAACGACTTGATGGGGCGGAACCATCCAACTGGGGGGATGTTTTTGCTGGAATTGAATCATTACAGGGCTGGTTTGGCCTCACTGGTGTTAGGGTGGTGTGTGTAAGGAATGGGAAGAGTCCTCTTCTTTATCTTATACTCACTGAGTTTGTAGTCCACAGAGTGTAAGATCTTGGAGGGGTGCGAGACGGGGTAGAAAGGGTAAGGGGCAAGTGTCAGTGAAGTCTAGCTTGTGATTTTGAGCAGTGATCCCCAACCAGTGCCTCATGAGCAACATGTTACTCACAAACCCCAACCCCTTGTATTTTGCTCCCAGGGACCTCAAAGCAGGTGCTTATTTTTGAATTCCAGGCTTGGAGCCGAGTTTTGGTTGCATAAAAACCAGATGTCCTGCCAGAGTCTCCTATAGACTGCCAGTCCTCATAGGAGTTACCAAATTGCCCTTATTTGACATCCCCAGGGACTATCTTCATGTCTGTGTTGCTCCCCAACTTTTTTTATATTTGAAAATTTAGAGGCTGAATATTGGAAGCAAGGCTAGTCTGTGAGCTTCCTGTAGCGTCATAGAAGTCTAGACGTGGGCAGCCCTGGCTTAGGGGCCCAAATTGATAGGCTGAAAATATTAGAAATGTGCTGTTGTTGGAACATGTAGCACAGAATCAAGTTTGAGAGGTCAGGAGAACTGTATCCAACTGTCAGGAACAAATTGCCACTATCACTATTTCCTTTTGTCGTACAATATATATATATAGTTTCCATCCAGGAATAATTACACTTACCTGGCTATCCTGAGTCACGAGTCAAGGCTTGGGCTATTCCTGAGTCTGCACGCCCAAGCAGTTATCTTTAGTTTCAGCCGTTATTGCTAAATAGTCTGATCTGTGGGAACAACAACATGGTACAAGCAAATCACTGTGAGCCTTCCTGACCAATATAAAAATCAGAAACTCTTAGGGCTGGGACAGACGGGGAGATTCTGTCGCCTGCAATGAATCGCCAGGTGACCGAATCTCCCTGTCTCTCCCAGCCCTTAGGGGACTGTTCATGCTGAATTGTGTTTAGTACAGGGGAATACCTATGTTGCCATAGTTTTATGGGATCTCTCCATATAGGCTATGAGTAAACTTTGGGGCTGAATGGGCTTAGTACAGAGGAATGCCTATGCTGCCATAGCTTTATGGTATCTCTTTGTACTGGCTATGAGCAAATTTAGGGGGCTGTTCCTGCTGAATTGTGCTTAGTACAGGGAAAACCTATGCTGTCATAGTTTTATGGGATCTCTCTGTATAGACTATGAGCAAACTTAGGGACTGTTCCTGCTGAATTGTGCTTAGTACAGGGAATACCTATGTGACATAGTTTTATGGGATCTCTCTGTACAGACTATGAGTAAACTTAGGGACTGTTCCTGCTGAATTGTGCTTAGTACAGGGAATACCTATGTGACATAGTTTTATGGGATCTCTCTGTACAGACTATGAGCAAACTTAGGGACTGTTCCTGCTGAATTGTGCTTAGTACAGGGAATACCTATTGAAGGAATATGGCCAAACCTATGTGACATAGTTTTATGGGATCTCTCTGTACAGACTATGAGCAAACTTAGGGACTGTTCCTGCTGAATTGTGCTTAGTACAGGGAATACCTATGTGACATAGTTTTATGGGATCTCTGTACAGACTGAGCAAACTTAGGGACTGTTCCTGCTGAATTGTGCTTAGTTCAGGGAATACCGATGCTACCATAGTTTTATGGGATCTCTCTGTACAGGCCATGAGCAAATTTAGGAGGCTGTTCTTGATGAATTGTGCACAAACACCATGCTTTTCCTACTCACGCATTCTCCGGCACTGCCTCTTCCCCTGCTGCCGCTATCTTTTTATAACAGTATATCATCTCTGCCACCAGCCATATTGTTAAGACCACAATGAGGACATACATCATAATTTCAGACACTATCGAAGCGATGTCCCGATTTGCTGTAGAAGGAGAAACATAAAGCCCAGTTATTTCTCCTCTAGCGCAGCTCCTCTCTGTGCCAGAGGGGTAGCAGGTCTCTTTGGATCCTTAACTCTTTCCTCCTCACCTGTGGGCACCACTGTGACCTGGATGAACTTGCTGATGTTGGTGTTGTGATAGTGGTTCTCAAACTCAAGGGTTCGGTTGACCTTGCACATGTATTCTCCTGCGTCTTCCATCGTGACATTTGTGATCTGTATCGACACGTCTTGTAGGTCTTCCGTGTGGTTGCTCCCACTCCATAATATGCGGCTGCCATAGCGTTCATCTTTGATATCTGGGGCGTCTTTCTGGTAGAAATAAATCTGCAACACAAGGAAAGGAAGGGTTTTAGGCAGTACATGAGATTGGCATCTAGTAACCCATATCAACTAAGCAGCAGTTTTATGTTCCTGTACCCAAATGCCCCCTTTTATCTTCCAGTTCAACTCTGGAGCCCACAAACCACCCAAAAAGAGCAGTATCCATGATGGGGCACAGTGGGGAGAAGCCAGAGCAGGAAGGGGAGGCTTCAGATATTACCCTGACCAATCACTGAGATCTTTTCTTACATGACTTAAACTCAAAGTTGTTAAACACTAAATGCTTATTGGTTGTACCTGCTAACTACAATAGTGAAATTTTGCCCCTGAAATGAAATTTGCTCAAAATCAATGGGCAGCTAGGGATCTCTTCTATTTACTCATCAAACGTGTAAATGCATATCCGAGTAGTTCAGTACAAACACCATTGGGGGCAATAGATCACTAGTCTGTTGTACCAATAATATCCCTGAGCCAGAACAGGTTTCATCCCAAGTGCTGTCGCCCTCATAGAATTAATTATACAGGTGGTATTGGAATTTTTTATATAATAATAATAATTACATTTCTGTTAGTATCAGTACGGTAAGGTGGAGACAGTAGAAAATGATGGAGGCGGTATGGGAAGATGGAGAAAAGTTGGAGACAGAGCAAGATGATGACAGTAGAACAATATGTTAACAGCAGGGCAAGAAGGAGGCAGTAGGGCAAGACAAAAAGTTGGATAAGATGGTGACATTAAGAAAAAGAGACGAAAACAGCAGGAGAAGTTGGAGACTGCATGATGACAGTAGAGCAATATGGAGGCAGTAAAGCAAGATGGAGATCATTGGGTAAGAAGGAAATAGTAGGAGAGGATGGAGACAGTAGGACAAGATGGAAACTGTTGGAGATGATGGAGACAGTAGGACAAGATGGAGACTGTAGGACAAGATGGAGACTGTAGGACAAGATGGAGACAGTAGGACAAGATGGAGACAGCAGGAAAGTTGTAGATGGTAGGTAAAATGGAGACCGTTGGCAAGATGATGACAGTAGGGCAATATGGTGACCCTTTAAGTGCTGCTTAACCTAACTGAAAGCACAAATTATTGATTCACATTTCCAATGGCAACCAAAGATTGTTTTCAGCTGGGGGGGGTGGGGTGGGTAGAGGGACTATAGGCCCAGCCCTAGTTCTGGTGGGGCCCAGTGTATAATACGGCTCTAGAGGGTGGTGGCACTGTACAGTAGATAAGTATTGGCCTCTGGATATCACATAGGGAGAAATTCAGTCCTTGGACCAATAACATTGAATCCATTCTTGTGCACTGTGGGCCATTCAGTTGGATCAGTACAGACCTGGTCCTTCTGTTTCTTCCCATTGATAGAATTCATCTACCCAATCTTTGTCCCACCTGAAAAAATTGAGCCTTTCCAACATTTCCCGGTGGGGGGAGGCATAATAAACAAACAAAAAAACACTCACCAATCTGAATGCATCTTCATCTGTGGTCCTGAAGAACCACTCTACGAAGGTGATAGCTTTGGTCTCGCCTCGTTTCTTACACGAGATGCACCGGATCTTGAACTCATGTCCCACCACAGCTTCCGTCTCTGACTCCACCTCCACGCACCCAGCCCGGCAGGATGACACTAGCGGGAAAGGTGGTTTGTTACAGCCATAATACACCAAACAAAATTCTTACTATGATACAATATAGTAACCACTTGGATGCTTTATTTAATCATTTTCTAACTGCGTGAAGCGAACTGCTAATTGGTTGCTATGGGTTACCAATAGAAGCCAGATAAAGGGATGATTTTTATGGTGTAGTTTTTATTTCTAAATTACACTGCAAATAATTCACTCTACTATTTAAAATTTAATTCCTGAACCAGCAAGTGTATTTTTTTAGTTATAATATTGGTGTGTAGGTGCATCTCAGGTCATTTTGCCTGGTCATGTGATTTCAGAAAGAGCCAGCACTTTAGGAGGGGACTGCTTTCTGGCAGGCTGCTGTTTCTCCTACTCAATGTAACTGAATGTGTCTCAGTGGGACCTGGATTTTACTATTGAGTGTTGTTCTTAGATCTACCAGGCAGCTGTTATCTTGTGTTTGGAGCTGTTATCTGCTTACCTTCCCATTGTTCTGTTATTAGGCTGCAGGGGGGGCGGATATCACTCCAACTAGCAGTACAGCAGTAAAGAGTAACTGAAGTTTATGCACAAGTCACATGACTGGGGGCAGCTGGGAAACTGACAATAGGTCTAGCTCCATGTCAGATTTCATTAAATATAAAGAAATATGTTTGCTGTTTTGAGACATGAATTTCAGTGCAGAATTCTGCAGGAGCAGCACTATTAACTGATGAGTCCAATGACAGTATCCCTTTAAGTTAATAGAAAAAATCAGAGTATGTACTGATTATGTGACGGCAGTGTTCCAACGGAAGGACTTTATATTGCTCTATAAATTAGGATGATCAAAAGTGTCTTAAATAGATGTTAGTGGGCTGCACAGCAAATCATTTTAGGGCCCCAAAACATCTTTCATTTGACACATAGTATCAGTATGTATTGAGATCGCTCAATAATTAGGGACACGCTGGACTCTACATTCTTGGGCCCCCAGACGGGTTGGCTTCCCCTGTAGTTGCTCCCCTCATCATCATGCACAAAACAAGGATTTATTATTATTATTATTATTATTATTTTAATAAAGTAATAATAACCCCAACCAGAAAAATTTATTTTTCTCTAAAAAACATAAACAAAAATGTATTTATTTTTTAAATAAACCACAACCTAGTAAGACTGGAGCCCAAATAGCAGTTTATCCCTTTAGGAGTATACTGTGAGTCCATTAACAAGTACTCGGCACCAGCGCTGAATATCTAGTGTCCTAAAAGCCTTTTCTACGAGGCCTAAGCTGCTGCTTCAGCAGATTGTGATTGTTCTCCGAGACACTGCTGCTGGGTAACAATGCAGAATCAATGCTGTCTCCCATTGTGGGATAGTAAAGAGAGTAAATAAGCACTTAGCCCAGACCCCATCACGTTGCTCTTACCCGTTCCCTTCAGTAGAGAGGCTGCTGCATTTAGCACTGGGAAATGATCACAGATATGTCTTGCATTAATGACGCAGCTATACATTAAGGGAGGAAATATCCCCAGCCCAGAAGGACTGAAAATTCCATTTATTTGCACTTAAATAGACAGTGGGGCTCATTTATCAACACTGGGCAAATCAGCCCATGGGCAGTTACCTATAGCAACCAATCAGTGATTAGCTTTCTAAAGCCAGCTGCAAGTAGATTAATGCAGTTATTTTCAACCTTGTGCCTCCAGCTGTTAAGGAACTACAAGTCCCACAATGCAATGAAGGAGTCTGACAGCCACCGTCAGGCAAATGCATTGTGGGACTTGTAGTTTCTTAACAGCTGGAGGCACAAGGTTGAAAATCACTGGATTAATGAATGCAGCAATCTGTTTGGTTGCTATGGGTAACTGCCCATGGGCAAATTTGCCCAATGACCCCCAGTGTGTACAGAACATCCAGCTACATACACATATCAATAGGAAACTCACCTCCTTTTGTTACATACAGTATAACTCTATGGGGGGGGGGTCTATATTCATTGCTCAATAGAGTAAAATAAACCATAACAAATGTGCAAACAATGGGAACAAATTGCACAATTTCCCCTACAGCACAGCGGTTTCAAACTGCCCCCTTGCCCCTTGGATTGTGCCCCAGGGCACAGATCTTTGTGCTCCAATAACTCAGACACCTAAAGCAAGTGTTAAGTATGGATGCACCAAATTTGGAATTTAGTTCAGGATTTGGCCTTTTTCAGCAGGATTCGGATTCATCCGGATCCAAGTGCCCAACCAAACAGTATCCAAATCCATAAACGAACATGACTTTTCGTAACCAAGGGTTTAGCACACGTTTCTCTTTTACCGTTCGGATTCAGCCAAATTAACGAAGGATTCAAGATTCGGTCAAATCCAAAACTAGTAGATAAAGGGGCCGATTTTAAAAGATTCACGTGAATAGATCGAAGTTCGAACGAATTCGATCGAATTTCGAACGTAGGATTTATTCGTTTGATCGAATATGCAAATTATGTCATATTCGATCATCGAATAGGGAATGGTCGAACAATCGAATACATTCGAATAGAGTCGAATGAACGAATATTCGATCAGCAGATTTTTTTTTAGTTTATTCGATTGCCTACTTCGGCAGATTGGACCTACCGAATTGCAATAGAAGCCTATGGGAGCACTCCCATTGGCTTCTGAGGCTAAGTCCTGATCGAATAGGATTCGTACGATTGAAATCTTCGATCGTTAGAATCGTACGACTCATTCAAATGATTTATTCGTTCAGTCGAATGATTTATTCGACTGATCGAATAAATTTGTATTCGATCGTCAAATGATCGAATATCAAATAAAAGGTAACCTAGAACTATTCGATTAACATTCGAAAATCAAATGCTTATCAAATATCGAGTAGAAACTAATTTTTTTGGGGGAATAATAGTAAATTTGCCCCTAGGTGCCTGCTTAGTTTTAAAGGACAAGTAAACCTTAAAAATAAGTGAATGTTAAATTGATGAGGGTGCTATTCTAAGAACTTCTGCAATGTGCATGCAATATTATTGTTTTTTAATTCCAAGATATTAAAGGATACATGCACTGTTAATTTGAATGGATTTAGCTACACCAGTGCCACCTACTGGTCATTTTCAGACCAGTCTGACCACCAAGTAGATAAGGAAGTTGTCAGGAGAAAGAAAGAGGCTGATGTTCTTCTGCTTAGGAAAAAAAATTAGAAACCTTTCTCAAATCTTTCCTTAGCAGAAGAACATCAGCCTCTTTCTTTCTTCCTGACAACTTCCTTAACTACTTGGTGGTCAGACTGGGGAAATCACCAGCAGGTGGCACTGTTGGAACTAAATTCATTCAAAGTAACAGTACATGTGTATAT
>CM044443.1:131864615-131878621 GCA_024363595.1 Xenopus borealis | reverse complement strand
AGATATATTGGATGTAACAATGAATATCTGACACCCAACTGCTGCATGAAGACAGAAGGAAGAGAAATAGATGCTGAGAGAGGGATAGTGAAATTAAACTTGATTATTTCAGAAACAGTACAGATTTTTAATTGATTGTATTTGGAAGGGTTCTTATTGCGGTATGATGAAGCTTATATTACATTTTCATTTTAGAGATAGTTCCCCTTTAAACAAAATAATAACCCCCATTCATTTGCTTGGGGGTTAAAATCATGAGTAACTGCCAGATATCCCTAACAAAGAATGATCCCGCTCTGTTCGAGTGACTTTCAGCATTTCCAGCAGTCCTAGAGCTGAGCTGAACTGCAACTCCCAGCATCCGCAGCAAGCCAACTACAAAAGCCAGGGGAGTTTTATATTTGCTACTAATAAACAGCAGCAGGTTCATACAAGTAAGCAAGAGCTAAAATAAACTCGTTAGTGTGACAGCTGTAATTAGTGTCGTATTTTTCTTTTATGGCCTGAAATCTCTTTCCCACTCCCAGTCCCCAGTGATACAGGAGTTGGGGGGGGTTGTAGTTTGCCCAAGGCTGTACATTGATTATGTCTTCCAGCTCCACGAGGGATATTAGTGCCCTTGGCTTTAAATATAACTTCCTTCCGGAGGAGATATAAATAATTTGACTTTCTTTCTCCTCCTTGATACGGACCCTGAGCTCCACAGAGGCCCCCAGTCTCTCCCCTCTGTATAAATAAAGGACTTTTTATAGATTTTCCCAAGCAAAGTCTGAATGGGACAGCACTGCATGCTAAGGAGGAGAACAATGTATGTAATGACGGCCAATAAGTGGGGAATTCAGTTGTAGATCGTCCCGAAGAGCCCCTGGCAAGCACCTCTGATGCAATAAACATTCCATGACATCATCATGACCCCTCGATATTATTGTGGGTATCAGTAAAGCATGCTGGGTCTGCTAATATCCAAACATCTGCTCCTGAGCTATCATTACCCGTATAGGGGTTGTTCCCCTTTAAATGAACGGTTAGTATGATGCAGAGAGGGATATTCTGAGACAATTTGCAATTGGTTTTCATTTTTTATTTGCAGTTTTTTTTTTAGTTATTTAGCTTTTTATTCAGCAGCTTCCCCCACATTTGTAATTTCAGCCCTTTGGTTGCTAGGGTCCAAGTTACCCTAGCAACCATGCATTGATTGGAATAAGAAACTGGACTATAAACAGGAGAGGGCATGAATAGAAAAATACATTTGTAGCCTTAAATCTTTTTTTTAACATGGTTATCTGTGACCCTACAATTTGAAAGAAAAGGGCAAATAATTAAAAAACTATAAAAAGATTTAAAAAAATGAAGGCCAGTTGAAAAGTTGCTTAGAATTAGCCAGTCTATAATAGGCTAAAAGTGAACTTAAAGGGGAAGCAACCTCACACAGCTGGTATTAGAAGGGCTGGACTGGAGTGTGTAATTAAGTATAATTAGTTTCCCAGAATGACTAAGAACACAGTTTAACCCCTCCCTTCCCTAACTTCTGATCATTAAACTCAATACAAGGAGAGTCCCTGCAGAACAGCAGGAGTCCATGATTTAATGATGCAGCCAATCCCTGTAGACTTCCTCAAAGCTCAATTTGCCCCTGTCCCATCCCCTTCCTGCACCTCCTCCTCATCCCCATGAAGTGTATTGTTTCTATGATGGGAGCAGCCATACTGGTTGATCAGAGGAGCACATAGAGCCCATCTATAGACTGGGATAATGTGAAACAGTGACATCTAGTGGCCTTTATAATAATAAAAAAAGGAATACAATATGAGTTCTGCAGCATTTGTCCTCCCCCCAGTGACTCACAGTATTGGAGTCTGATCCATTCCAGCTTCAGCCCATCATTAGAACACAGTGTGACCTTGTGCAAGGTCGGCTTTTAGTCTCTGGCTCTGTATATTAGATCGTAAACCCTTCCTACAGGGAATGCCCTACAGAATGTCTCTGTTCATCCTCTGACAACCCCCAGCGTATCTACTAGAGGAAAGTGTGAAACGTAAATAAAAGGCTCAAGTAAAACCTATAAGCCGAACTGTAACAAATGGCTGAATTAGTGCGTAGTGTGAGATCACCTTAATGGCAGCAGCACAGCCTGCATGTGTGTATGTGCCCTCATTTTATCAGGCAGTCTTAACCTGCAGTTCACTAAAAAAAAAAAAAAAAAAAAAAATATATATAGTTATTATGACCATCCATGATACAACAATAACAATACATGTGTAGCCTTACAGAGCCTTTCATTGTAGATGGGGTCAGTGACCCCCATTTGAAAGCTGGAAAGAGTCAGAAGGAAAATAATAAAAACTATAACAAAAAAGGGTGGTTCACCTTAAAGTTAACTTGTAGCATGTTACAGAATTAGCTACTCTACACAATGTTTTAATTGGTCCGCATGATCTATTCTTAATAGTTTCTGAGCTTTCCAGCTTTCAAACGGGGGGTCACTGACCCCTTCATAAAAGCTAAGGCTATTGTTATTGCTACTTTTTATTCCTCATCTTTCTATTCAGGCCTCTCCTATTCATATTCCAGTCTCTTATTCACATCAGTGCATGGTTGCTAGGGGAATTTGGACCCTAGCAACCAAACTGCTGAAATTACAAACTGGAGAGCTGCTGAATAAAAAAAAACGAAATAACTCAAAAACCACAAATGATAAAAAATGAAAACCAACCGCATCACTCTCTACATCTTACTAGTGATGGGCGAATTTATTCGCCTGCGATTAATTGGCGTCAAATTCCCACGATTCGCCGCAGGTGAATAAATTCACAAAACGCAGGCGAAATTCTGACTCGCGCGTCAATTTTAGAAGCAGGCGCCCATTGCAGGTGTTGAAAAAACAGACACTGGTGTCAAAAAACGAGTTTTGCAAATTTTTTTTGCCGTTTCACGAATTTCTCTTGAAATTCTCGAAAAATTTGGCGAAGCAAAACGCCCCGGATTTGCCCATCACTACATCTTACTGAAAAATTATTTAAAGGTGAACAATGCTTTTAATCAATTCTGTTGTCTGTCAGCTGGATATGGGAGGGGCTTTCTCCCATGGGAGGTGCTACAGGCAGGAGGCTTTGCTGTGCTGATTGGCTGATGGCATTGGATTTGAGCAGCAATCCCAGACACAGGAGACCCTGCTTTATCCGTGAGACCAGAGAATAGCACACACAATACCTGTCGTTTCTTTTGACAATACTTAAATGCGGCCCTTCATTGAGTTTACACCCCCCATTCATTTGCTGTAAGTCACACAAGGTCACCTATAGGTTAGGCTGGTCATTCCTTCACACAGGACATGTAACTGGCAATTGCTTCCCATCCCAGAGTCCCATTCTGAGACAAACCTTATATATGTCCAGGATGTCCTGATGACGGTCCCTTGAGGTACCGAAACGCGTTCATGTTCGTTTGATTTAAGTAAAGGACTTCTAATAACCCTTATGCTGTGAGTGCTTCCTTATATTTTTGGATTATATATATATATTTATTTATACATACACGCACGGCTATCTGTGTGGAACCTGCTGGCACAAACTGCCACACAAAAGGTCATTTAGGGCAGAACTACACAGATGACTTACCTGCGTTTTCAGCGGATCCGACGCTGTGCACAAAAATGGATGCGAGAAGTCCGATGCGACAGGAACAAGGTAAGTAATAGGAAGTCAGATGGTGTCGCAGGGTTGATCCAACTGTCGGATGCAGGCGCAGCTTGCAGCATATTCATGCGCCAGTCGTGTTGCGTCGGATTTCTTACCTCGTTCCTGTCGCATAGGACTTCTAGCATCCATTTTTGTGCACAGCGTCGGATCCGGCAAAAACGCAGATAAGTCATCCGTGTCGTTCTGCCCTTACACAAACATATAGTTCCACGTTTACAGACAATCAATCAGTGCCCCCTCCAGACACTAGAGGCCATATTCACACAATACATCCTGTAGAACCCAGAGCATTCTCTGCTCATATTCACCCAACACCTCCTGTAGAACCCAGAGCATTCTCTGCTCATATTCACCCAACACCTCCTGTAGAACCCAGAGCATTCCCTTCTCATATTCACCCAACACCTCCTGAAGAACCCAGAACATTCTCTACTCATATTCACCCAGAGCTTCCTGAACCCAGAACATTCTCTGCTCACATTCACCTAGCACTTCCTATAGAACCCAGAACATTCTCTGCTCACATTCACCTAGCACTTCCTGTAGAACCAAGAACATTCTCTGCTCACATTCACCTAGCACTTCCTGTAGAACCAAGAACATTCTCTGTTCATATCCACCAACCCTTCCTGTCGAACCCAGAACATTCTCTGCTTATATTCACCCAGCACTTCCTGTAAAACCAAGAACATTCTCTGCTTAGTCACCCATCGCTTCCTGTCCAAGCCAGAAAATTCTTTGCTCATATTCACCCAGTGTTTTCTGTAGAACACAGAACACTTCCGTAGAACCCAGAAAATTCTGTGCTCATAATCACCAAATTTTTCCTGTTGAACCCAGAACATTCTCCACCTATGGTCAGCCAACACTTCATGTAGAACCCAAAGCATTCTCTACTCATAGTCACCCAGCACTTACTGTAAAACCCAGGACATTCTCTGTTCATAGTCACCTGCCGCTTCCTGTACAAGCCAGAATATTCTTTGCTCATATTCACCCAGTGTTTCCTTTGGAACCCAGAACATTCGCATAGAACCCAGAATCTTCTCCACCTATATTCACCCAACTCCTCCTGTAGAACCCAGAGCATTCTATGCTCATATTCACCCAGTGCTTCCTGAACCCAAAACATTCTCTGCTCACATTCACCTAGCACTTACTGTACAACCCAGCGCATTCTCTGCTCACATTCACCTAGCACTTCCTGTAGAACCCAGAACATTCTCTGTTCATATTCACCCACCCTTCCTGTAAAACCCAGAACATTCTCTGCTCATAGTCCGCTTATTGTCCAAGCCAGAATATTCTTTGCTCATATTCACCCAGTGTTTCCTGTAGAACCCAGAACATACTGTGCTCATAATCACCAAACTTTTCCTTTTGAACCCAGAACATTCTCCACCTATGTTCAGTCAACACCTCCTGTAGAACCCAAAGCATTCTCTGCTCATAGTCACCCAGCACTTCCAGTAAAACCCAGAACATTATCTGCTCCTTGTCACCAGCCTCTTCCTGTACAAACCAGATTATTCTTTGCTCATATTCATCCGGTGTTTCCTTTTGAACCCAGAACATTCACGTAGATCCCAGAACATTCTCCACCTATATTCAGCCAATTCTTCCTGTAGAACCCAGATCATTCTCTGCTCATATTCACTCAATGCTTCCTACAGAACCCAGAACATGTTCTCTGTCCCAATACACAAAGGGATGGAGCCTTCATGCTTAGTCAGCTCTTCAGCAAACTGTATTCAGCCCATGAAGATCTTCCTCATAGCACCACAGAATCCAGTGCGGCCTGCATAATATGCACAACTTCCCCACAACATTACAAAGTATTTACCCTAGCAGCAGGATAATCATTGGCTGTCCAACAGCTGATGAACACATTGAGGATCCAACCACACGTCAGTTGCAGGTCTTTACTTGTAGCAGCCACAAAATAAATGTAATTGATTTCTATGCAGCAAACCACATGTACAATAAAGGAGTTGATATATGGACCTGATATTGTTACTGCTACTTCCTCCATAGCCTGGAAAGCAACTACAAATGTTTAAATGCAAATAAACTACAACTCCCAGCATCCCCAAAGCCTTCACCTGAGAGTGGCATGCAGGGAGTTGCAGTTGCATCAAAAGATCTGCTAGGGCCAGGAAATGCCTCTGCAGAGTGGGCAGCCTTTGGGGGACAGTGGGGTGGCCATCAAATCTGGTACCAAACATGGATGTCTCTCCTTCAAGCACAAAGGAAACTGTAGCTGCACAGCTAAGTACTCCCAGTCCTGGGCCCATCAGATATTCTATCACATATTGTCAATGAACATTTAGATGTGCTGAAACAGGAGCCCTACTAAGGAGATACCTCCCCGCAGCGCTGGGTGTCATTTACTCGATGGAGGTGATAAGCATGCCAAATAGGTGGCTTTCTAGATGTTCAACGCTGGCTGAGGATGCTGGGAAATGTAGTTTGTGACAGTTGTAGAGATGGAAACAACCAAAGCACAAGGAGGTGCAGGTTACATTGTGTAAACTGATTGTTTCTTCCCCCTCCAATAACTTATAGCAACTTTCTTGCACTTAGATAATTTATCTCAACCAATTAGTAGTGATGGGCGAATTTATTCGTCTAGCTCGAATTCGCGGAAAACATTCGAAATTCACAAATTTCATGAATTTTGTGAAATAGTTCAAAATTCACGAATTTATAGTAAAATTGCTTTAAATTCACGAATTTATAGTGAAGTAATTCAAATTGCACGAATTTTTTGTGAAAATGGGTAAATTTCACTATTTTTTTGTGAAAACGGTAAAATTTCACGACTTTTTTGTGAATTTTCCGATTTTGACATTTTTGCTAATTTTTCCACATTTCTCAGGAAATTCGCAAAAAATTCGGCGAAGCTAAACGCCCCAGATTCGCCCATCACTACCAATTAGTATAATAACCAGTAGACCTTATAAATCAATATAATATTTAAGTAATATTTTCCATGAAACAGAATGCTAACAGAGATATTATATATGTAAATCATAAAGGGAGCTTTATTAAAGGAGAATTCAACCTGTAATAAAAAAAAATCCTTCCGCCCTCCCCTGGGTACACCCCCCTCCCTCTTTACCCCTCAGCGCAGATTCTGGCTACGGGAGTTCACGGGCGCCATCTTCTTTCTTTTCAAGTAGACTTACGAAAAAGACAGAAGAAAGAATTTGGCGCATGTGAGTAGGGGTAAGTAAAGAATTAGGGGGGTAAGTAAGCTGGGGGGGGAAGGTTTTTATTATTACAGGTTGAATTCTCCTTTAAGGGTCAAATTTAAAACTCAAATTCAATTTTTTTTTTCATGGTCATGGCTGTCAAATTCAACTAGGGAGTTATACAAATTCGATTCGTTTTTTTTTTTTTTTTAATTAGATTTTTTTTGCGAGATTTGTCATACTGTGGCCCTTTAAGATTTCTTATTTGCCATCCAAAGCCTGCCGAATTGACGTTTAAGTCACGTGCAGGCATCAATTTGGAGATGTTTCTGACATTCAAGTTTTTTTCGGGAGAAAAAAACTCAAACCGAGTTTGATTGAATTGTATCCGAATTATCCAGTCGTTTTTTTTTTTTAACAAAAAACTGTTTCATGAATACATTTTATGGCTGATACTCAGGAAGAGAAAGAATGACATCTTAGAGGATGCTGAATCCGCCACCCCAGCACTTAAAAGGTTAAATAGCAGCTGTTGGTCAGATGTGGATAATGGGATTTCAAATATTGATCTAAGGATTGGGAAGAGCTGCTGGAAACCCCTTCCATAAGCAAAATCTTTGCAGTTCTCTGCATTAACTGCCAGTGGGTGAGGTCACAGAGAGAGACTGCCTGCACTCTCCCAACAGTTGCTTAGCAACCCTCTCAGCATCGTTTAACAGGCAACAGCAGGCAGTCTCTGATAAATATTCCTGATTTAAAATAATGGTTGACTTTACGTGTTTCTTCGAGAAACTGAGGGGCAGATGCCGACAGCACCCCTTCTCTGTACATCCCTGCACCCACCCGCTCTGCTGGCAAGGAAAGAGAGAACATAGCTGGAAGCAGAGCGGGTGGCAGATGTGATGGAGAATGGTGTGAATTCTTTCTCTCGGAGGAGAAGTCATTGTTTTCCTCAATGCCAAATGTGTGAAAAGGCTCATCTGCTTCAAGGAGAAATTAACATGACAAAAAAAAATATTTCATTGAAAGTGGTGAAGGGGCGCAGCTCAGTGGAATAGGGCATTGCTATTTGGGGGGGGGGGTTATATATATACTCCCCAAGTTACTTTAAATTCCCGTGAAGAACCATATGGAATCAAATTTAGATGGCAAGTTATTTGCGGAAGTATTGTTCCTTTTAAGCAAGGTTGCAGAGGGTAATGCCTGTCGCCTAAGGCCAAACATTGGTAAATAAATAAATGGGAGGTTTAGCATGGGGTTCTGCAGGCTGAGCATCTGCTTTATTATATTACACTCAGGTGGGACATCCCTTGTCTATACATCCTATTTATATCATCTGGAAAAGCTCCAGGTGGGACATTTCACACTCTTGTTATATCATCATCTGAGAAAGCTCCAGGTAGAACATCCCTCACTCTTGTTATATCACCTGGAAAGGCTACAGGTGGGACATCCCACACTCTTGTTATATCATCTGGAAAGGCTCCAGGTGGGACATCCCACACTCTTGTTATATCATCTAGAAAGGCTACAGGTGGGACATCCCACACTCTTGTTATATCATGTGGAAAGGCTACAGGTGGGACATCCCACACTCTTGTTATATCATCTGGAAAGGCTACAGATGGGACATCCCACACTCTTGTTATATCATCTAGAAAGGCTACAGGTGGGACATCCCACACTCTTGTTATATCATCTGGAAAGGCTACAGGTGGGACATCCCACACTCTTGTTATATCATCTGGAAAGGCTCTAGGTGGGACATCCCACACTCTTGTTATATCATCTAGAAAGGCTACAGGTGGGACATCCCACACTCTTGTTATATCATCTGGAAAGGCTACAGGTGGGACATCCCACACTCGTTATATCATCTGGAAAAGCTCCAGGTGGGGCATTTCACACTCTTGTTACATAATCATCTGGAAATGCTACAGGTGGGACTTCCCACACTCTTGTTATATCATCTGGAAAAGCTACCGGTGGGACATAGCACACTCTTGTTATATCATCTAGAAAGGCTACAGATGGGACATCCCTTACTCTTGTTATATCATCTGGAAAGGCTACAGGTGGGACATGCCACACTCTTGTTATGTCATCTAGAAAGGCTACAGGTGGGACATCCCTCACTCTTGTTATATCATCATCTGAGAAAGCTCCAGGTGGAACATCCCTCACTCTTGTTATATCCACTGGAAAGGCTCCAGGTGGGACATCCCACACTTTTATTACTTACCAAAGTTAAGGGAGGGCCAGGTGCTTATGTCCCAGGCCTTCACCTTAGGGGAGGTTATGAATACAGAAGTTGATGCAGTTAAAGAGTACATTTATTCAAAGAAAAACATGTCAAAAGGTAGCCTTGCACATTTCATGCCATGTGGGCACTTAGTCATGGGCTTTCTTTATTTCCTTGCTTTCTTATTATCCTCGAGAAGGGCTCCAGGTGGGACATACCTACATCCCTGGTCTATACATCCTATTTATATAATCATCTGGAGAGACTCCTGGCCTGCTTGCTCTTGTTATATCATCATCTGGAAAGACTCCAGGTTGGCCATCCATCACTCTTGTTATATCATCGTCTGGAAAGGTTGCATGTGTGAGACCCAACACTCTTGCTATATCATCATCTGGAAAGGCTCCAGGTGGGACATCCTGCACTCTTGTTACATAATCATCTGGAAAAGCTCCAGGAGGGACATCCCATACTCTTGTTATATCACCATCTGCAAAGACTCCAGGTGTGACATTCTGTACTCTTGTTATATCATCATCTGGAAAGGCTGCAAATGGAAGTCGAGGGACATCCTTGGTCTACTTTATTATAAAGTGCTACTAACTGAGCATCCCTGATCTACTCTCCTATTTAATCAATATCAAGAAACTGTAGATTGGACATACCCTGGTCGACTTGCTTTTGTTATGTCAGGTGAAACATCCCCAATGTTCTTGCACTTTTTTGCATTATCATCTGTATGGCTTGGGGTTTAAGTCATGGGACATCTCTGGTCTACTTCAGTATGATGTGCTGCAGGCTGATCATCTCTGATCTACTCTCTTATTACATTATTAGCAAGAAGAAATACAGATGGGACATCTCATGGTGTTCTTGCTCTTGTTACACAATAATCTAGAAAGGCTGCAAGTAGCACAGCCCCATAATTCTTGCTTTTTATTTAATTTATGCTGTAAGGCTGAGGGGTGGGAAACGTGGGACATCTCTGGTCTATTTCATTATAATGTGCTGCAGGCTAGTCATCCCTTATCTACTCTCTTATTACATTAATAGCATGAAAAAACAGCAGGTTGTGCATCCCCTGGTCTTCTGGCTTTTCTTACATAATCTCCTGTAAAGGCTGCAGGTGGGAGTTGTAGGATATCCCTGGTCTACTTCAGTATGACGTGCTACAGACTGAGAATCCATAATCTACTGTCTTATTACATTAATGCAGGTGGGTTTCTTGATCTTGTTATATCATCATCCGTAATGACTTCAGGTGGGACATTCCTGTTCTAGTTGCGCTTCTTACACCACCATCTGGAAAGGATGAAAGTAGAATATCTCTGTTCTACTAGCTCTTGTTTACATCATCACCTGGAAAGGCTGCATGTGGGATATCTCTGTTCTCCATGCTCTTGTTACATCATCATCCGGAAAGGCTGCATGTGGGATATCCCTGTTCTCCATGTTCTTGTTACATCATCATCTGGAAAGGCTGAAGTGAGGGCATCCCAGTTCTTCATGCTCTTGTTACATCATCAACAGGAAAGGCTGTAGGTGGCGGCATTCTTGGTCTACTTCAGTATGATCTACTACAGACTACTCTTGGACAGACATCCCATGGCATTCTTGTATTTGTTACATCATCTGCAGGGCATGCCTGGTCTACTCCCATTTGTTATATTAAAACCTGGAAGTTCTGCAGGTGGGACATCCTTTATACACATTATTTTATTATATCTGGAGAGCACTACTCAATATTATTACATTGACCTCTACAAGGGTTGCAGAGCTTCCACTGCAGGACTCTACTTTTGTTAGGTCAACATCTGCCTGGTCTACTTTCTCTAGTTACATCAGCACCTGGAATGCTGCAGATAAGACTGCTATGATTGGTCCATGTTTGCCTTATTGTGGCCCTGGCTGACATATCCCGTGTTCTAATCAGCATGAACTTGAGCTGTGCTACTGAATAGAGAGTAGAAAAATTGGCTGGAGGACCAACAGGGCAGACGAGGAGGTGAGACTGAAGGACAAACACACATTCCTATTACATAAAGCACCTACTGTAACCCGCACACAGACTGCCAATTCTTCTGCTCGTTCCACAAAGTGAAAGTGAAATGAAAGCAATTGCTGGGGCCAAAATTAGCTGGTTCCCCTACCCCCCAGATTCTAGTGGTTAGAGAGGAGGATTTGTTTAGATATCATATTTATAATGTTCTGCTCCATGCAATCTCATAGAGGTGCCTTTCAATTCCCATCCTGGGCCACAAACCTCCAAATTGGCCGACAAACCAGAAAAGGAGCACATATCTGGCCAACGATGTAATTATTCTGTAGCACATTCTGTTCTTCTGAAATGCTCGGTGCTAGGGTTGGGGGGGTTGTGCTGTGCCTGTAACAAGCAAGTCCCCATCATGTATAATATAAAGCAAAATGGTGCAGAGAACATGTCTCTTTCAGGACTTTTCTCCCTGTGAAGGACTTCAATAGACAGTGGGAAACTTTTTAGGGTAATTTTCATTTGATTACTTGTCCAAACCTTTTAAAAAACCACATTTTAAATGCGCATAAGCGACCAGCAGATATATATTGTATTATGTGCTTGTTTTCCAAATACTACTGGTTTTATCTGCAAAATGCCTCAGTAGAGATTGTCATAGTCATCAGCCTACTGACCAAGCCATTGATTATTTCCAAGATTTATGGCAATAATATTGGGCACAAAACATTATGCTCAGCACATCCTAATTAATGTTTTCTGCAACATTTTTTTTTTCAAATTAACATAAAACACATAATCAGCTGTTATTGAGTTGGAGACTTGGACAATATATCAGTGGCCCCTGCCATCCTCTGTACTGAGCAACGGCCTTTGTGGTGCTGGGAAGATTGGCTCTCTGGCACCTTTCCAATGTGTCATTAATCAAACTGAGATGAAAGGGAACAAAGAAGGTTCCATGTATTACCCTGTCAGTGCAAGGGCACAGGGCCAATTTGGATATTCTACACTAGCCTTTCCAACCACTAGTAAGATGCTGCCATGGGAATTGCACAGCATTACTGTACGCTGTTTCTCAAAACATTTCGTAGGGAGAGATGGTGCCTATAGTAACAATGGATAATAGTCTCTGGGAAGGGAGTGTGACTGTGGGATAGCAGGTATAGTAGGGAGAGGTGGTGCCTATAGTAACAGTGAATAATAGTCTCTGGGAAGGGAGTGTGACTGTGGGATAGCAGGTATAGTAGGGAGAGATGGTGTCTATAGTAACAGTGGATAATAGTCTCTGGGAAGGGAGTGTGACTGTGGGATAGCAGGTATAGTAGGGAGAGATGGTGCCTATAGTAACAGTGGATAATAGTCTCTGGGAAGGGAGTGTAACTGTGGGATAGCAGGTATAGTAGGGAGAGATAGTGTCTATAGTAAAGTTGGCCATAGACGCAAAGATCCGATCGTAAGATGATTCCATGATCGGATCTTTGCATCTCCCGACCTGTCACTAACCTTCAGATAACTATAAGTAGTAAAAAGCACAGACAGCTGACGTTCTGCCCCTGACCAGGATCGTACGAAAGTTGTACAATTAAAAACCTAGTGACGGTCTCCCACTGAAAATCGTACGATCTGCAATAGATGCAAAGATATTATCGCCAGCCGACAAAAATTTTCTAACCTGGCCGATCGACCAAACGACCGATCGGCATGGCACGACAAATGTCGGAGCACTCCACACACGATCCGAAAGTCGTACGATAGTCGTACGAATCCTCGATTCGTACGACCAAGTCGTTGCGTCTATGGCCAGCTTAACAGTGGGAGAGGGTATAGTAAACTCTGTGTAAGTGCCCTTTAGACCTCAGAAAAATTCCATAACGTAGAAAAGATAATGACCTCCAGATCCCTGCCACCCCTCGCCCTCAAATACACCGTGTCTAACACTGATGAACAGAATTAGTGATTTATTTAGTAAATAGGAGGGGGCCACGCTTGTGATTCCTGCGCTCATTCTGTTAATCAGTTTAACCGACCATTAAACCTGTTAGAAAATGCTGTGTGTCTGTGTTGTTGATTCACCTCTGTTTAAAGGGGAACTCCAACGAATACTTTTTTTGCACAATATGAATTACAATATGATTCTAAATAACTTCTCAATGCACGTTGGTTCCACATTCTCTGTGGTAGTAAAGTTATGCAGAAATGGTATTATATAAAGCGACAGCTGTATATATTTATGGCTCTCTGTTCTCTGGTTCTGACTTTTTGAAAATTGACGATTTTGATTGTAAGCTCTTTGCTCTTGCTACCCACCCCCCCGTATTATACTGTGCACCCCCAGTTCTCAGTCTCTGCTGATCTAATTTCCAGCGTGCATGGTTACAATATTATAGAAGCCCATTTAAATTTAATATGCCCTTTCCATAAGGATCCATATACAGGGTCAGATTTCCCCATACAATAGGTACAAATGCACGTTCAATAAAGAGCAGCCCATAGAGAATCATGTTACACAGCAGATACACGTGCAAGTACCGCCTCCCACGCTCAACACAAGACTCAAGTACACACACATAGAAACATAATGCCTCTCCAAAACGGTCTATTTTACTGTCACACACTGATATCCACCCACCCACACGCATATTTGTATGTCTGCAGACAATGTGTAAAGCTTATTAAAGGGATACTGCCACATGGGAAAAGCTGTTTTTTCCCCGTAAATGTATCAGTTAATAGTGCTGCTCCAGCAGAGAAAATAGATTTTTTTTTTATATTTAATTTTGAAATCTGACATAGGGCTAGACATATTGTCAGTTTCTCAGGCTCCCCCAGTCATGTGACTTGTGCTCTGATAAACTTCAGTCGCTCTTTACTGCTGTACTGCA
>CM044443.1:131801414-131815447 GCA_024363595.1 Xenopus borealis | reverse complement strand
GAGGCATTTACCTTATACACTTCACCACAGGCTTCCATTGTCTCTATTCTAAGTACTGGTGCAAATAGCATTAGCTAGTGATTGGCGACCTCGAGTGGCCAAAACTGGTAAATTCAGTCAGTGAGGCACATGCGCAGTAGCGCAATTCCAGGGACACAGGGACTGGCTGCAGAGACACTTGAACTTTATTATATAGGATAACCATTTGCCTGTCATCAGAATAGGCTGTTGGCATGTACAAAATATATTATCAGTATGTGCATCTCAGGTCATCTTGCCTGGTCATGTGCTTTCAGAAAGAGCCAGCACTTCAGGATGGAACTGCTTTCTGGCAGGCTGCTGTTTCTCCTAATCAATGTTACTGAATGTGTCTCAGTGGGACCTGGATTTTACTATTGAGTGTTGTTTTTAGATCTACCAGGCAGCTGTTATCTTGTGTTATCTGGTTACCTTCCCATTGTTCTGTTGTTAGGCTGCTGGGGGGGAAGGGAGGGGGTTGATTTCACTCCAACTTGCAGTACAGCAGTAAAGAGTGACTGAAGTTTATCAGAGCACAAGTCACATGACTAGGGGCACCCTAGGCAAGGACTTCAATCAGCACCCCTCCATTTATGTTGTGCCAAACAATGCATTGCCCCCTAAGTCAGCATCACCAAAATTGCCCGTCCCCAGCCCAGATCAGTGTGTACCTGTCCTCTCTCTCTGTTCTCCAACAGCCGCCACCACAGTTACAGAACAAAGAATGCCTGCCGGTTATGCCGCACACGCACTGCCTGAGGGCTCTCTCCAACGCACCAGGCCAAGCCAGCACAGGCGCTCCCTCCCTGAGTGATGTCACCACGCCGGCGCGCCACTCACTACAACGCATGGATGTACAATTGTCTACTCTATTACTCTCTTCTTAAGAACTGGAGCAAGCAACTGAGCAGGAGAGAGAGAGAGGGGGCAGGCTGAGGTACAATCAGATCCAGCCAGTAAGAGGGAGGTGGGAAGCAGAGTGGAACTCTTCTGGGGCAGCCGCATTGAGGAACGAACCTTAAAAGTTCAAACTTAAATAAAAAAAAAATATTTTCAAAAGTGCGCCCCCCTATGACTGTGCCTACCCCTAGGAACGGCCCTTGGGGGGCAGCTGGGAAACTAACAATATGTCTAGCCCCATGTCAGACTTCAAAATTAAATATAAAAAAAACCAGTTTGCTCGTTTGAGATTTCAGTGCAGAACTATTCCCCGTCACCCGTTGTATAGATGGAAAAATGGCAAGGGCCCCGAGTGGAATGAATCCAACACACACCAAGGTTTCTCTGATAAAGATTTCCCATTCAAGGTTATATGGAAAAAACAAAGTGGTGAGACATACGAGGTGGCCATGTACAAGCCCCATATTTAGATCTTTCTATGGGAGAATAAATCCCCGTCCATCAAGTCTCCACAGACTTTGTTCTTTTCCTCATATTGATTGGGACACAAGGGCATTTACACCGAGGGGGTTCTCTCCCCAAGTCTTTTCTGTTTCATATTATTCCAATAATCCCACAGAAGTGATTGAGGTTAATGGAAAATATACATCCTGTATTGTCTCTCCATGTGAACTCTGCTCCACTCACTGACCATGACCGGGACGTCTTTATCTCACGTCGACTAGAGGAGCAATGGTATGATCCGCTCTCTGTCCTTGAAGGGGGGTGTTCGCCTTTAAGTTAACTTTTACCAAAATCCGAATTGTTTAGATTAAAAAAAAAAAAAAAAATCCGACCAAACTAGAATCCCCTTATTTATCAATAAAGAAAGCTAGAGCGTTTGAGAAAAAAACGCAACTTTTTCGGAATGTTGTGCGAAAAAAACAGTTCGGACTGGAGCCGTAGGGGTCCCAATGGGGCTGCAAAATGAAGGGCCCTCATGACAGTCCCTGAGGGTCCCTCCCAACCTCCAAATTTTCACCCCAGCACATGCAAGCAGGAGCCGGTGTTTCTGGAGCAGCTGGGTCCAACCCTGAGTTTGACACCCAAAACCACAAAAGATTTTCGCAGAAAAACCAACGTCAAATCCCGAAAACTCTGAACATTTTGGGAGGGTTAGAATATCTTCAAATGGTTAAGTGGACACCTGCCACTGATTTTTACATGAATTCGTCAGGATTTACATGGAGTATTTTTGGATTTGGACTTGGAACAGATTCGGGGGATTGTAAATTGCGAAAAAGTCACGTCTTTTTTTTCCAGCAATTTTTTTTCGTGATTTTGCCTTAATAAATAATCCCTTAAGTATGATGGTTTTCATTTTGTTATTATTATTTGTGGTTTTTGAGTTATTTCACTTTTTATTCAGCAGCATTCCAATTTGCAATTTCAGTAGCCTGGTTTCTAAGGTCTGAATTTCCCCAGCAACCATGCACTGATTTGAATAAGAGACAGGAATATGAACATGAAGAGAGGGACTGGATAGAAAGATGAGTAATAAAAAGTAACAATAACAATACATTTGTAGCTTTACAGAGCATTTGTTTTTAGATGGGGTCAGTGACCCCTTTTGAAAGCAGCGAAAGAGGAGTCAGAAGAAGGAAAATAAAAGCTTTAAAAATATTTAATGAAAACCAATAGTGATGGGCGAATCTCCCCCGTTTCACTTCGCCGAAAAATTAGCAAATTTCTATCGAAATTCGCGAAAAATTTGTGAAACGAGTCGCGTTTTTGACGCGCGTCGCGTCATTTTCGACGCGCGTTGCGTCGTTTTCGCCGTGTCGTGTCAAAAACGCCACGCGACTCGGTTTTTTTGGTGAATTTTTTTTGGTGAATTTTCGCTGGTGTTTCACGAATTTCGGGAATTTGCCGCGAATTCGCCTCACTAAAAACCAATTGAAAAGTAGCTTGGAAATTACTGTTCTAAAACATACTAAAAGTTAGCTTAAAAATGAATCGCCCCTTTAATTTGATTAGTATCCAATAAATGGCAAATATTTTGACATAAGATAAAAGTGAGGTGCAAGGGGACCCTAAAATATTTCTACATCTCAGTCAAGAGAAGAAAGGATAAGAATTGGTGGTTTCCCAGCATCAGAGATCTACACTAACCCATGTAGCCTTACAGAGCTTTTCTTTTTTAGATGAGGTCGGTGACCCCCCCCCATTTGAAAACTTGAAAGAGTCAGACGACGAAGGCAAATAATTAAAAAACTACACAAAATGAAGACCAATTGAAAGGTTGCTTAGAATTAGCCATTCTGTAACATACTAAAATTAACAAAGGTAACCCTTTAACCCTTATTACTGCCCAGAACAATTTGAACCCCCCCCCCCAAAAAAAAGAAAGTAGAGGGCCACAATTTGGATATACAAGAGGGTCACATCTCAATACAGGTATGGGATCTGTTATCTGGAAACCTGTTATCCAGAAAGCTCCGAATTACAGAAAGACCATCTCCCATAGACTCCGTTATGATCAAATAATCCACATTTTAAAGATGATTTCCTTTTTCTGTGTAATAATAAAACAGTAGCTTGTACTTGATCCCAACTAAGATATAATTAATCCTTATTGGAAGCAAAACCAGCCTTTCATGTTTATATGATTTTCTAGTAGACTTAAGGGATGAAGATCCATATTATGGAAAGACCCATTATCCAGAAAAACCCAGGTCCCGAGCATTCTCGATAACCGGTCCTATACCTGTACTTGATCCCAACTAAAATATAATTAATCCTTATTGGAAGCAAAGCCATCCTATTGGGGATATTAAATGTTTACATGATTTTCTAGTAGACTTAAGGTGTGAAGATCGAAATTACAGAATGATCCGTTATTCAGAAAATCCCAGATCCCGAGAATTCAGGATAACAGGTCCCATCCCCGTATAACATAAAAATGCCATAAATGCAACAAATACATCTAGTCAAGTGTCAACAGCTGATATAAATCTGTAGTAAAAATGAAGTGTATGGAGAAGGCTGATGAGTCAATATTCTTTATATATCAGATGATTAATTCATTTCACATTGGCATTAGTGGATATACTTTACTAGCAGGGCTGGCAATAAAAAACAACTGCCAATCAATGGGCAGAGGCACCAATTAATAGGGACAATGACCCAAACTATAACCGGCTCTATGGGAGCCGGAAATAAATAGATAGTGAGGTTGTATTATTTTACGGATAGTTTATCACTGCATCGATGACAGTTTATACTACTAAATTGCCAGTTTAATTCCCATTCTTATCTCTCAGCACATTGGTTGCTCATTTGCTCCACTTTTTTTTAATCTCTCCCACCCAGAAAGCCAATACGGAGCTCCTGACACATGAATGTTGTGCCTCCAGCAAAATACTCATTGGGTTCTCACCACTTCACATTGTGTTTGGCCTGATAGGGCAGGAATATACAGTAGAACATACTGGCCTAGGATATTCTGCCAGGGCACTTAGTTACTCCCTTAGTTACCCCTCCACTCTTTCACACAAACCATATATGCCCATAGCTATACTAACTGTAGAGTTTAGTATCACAATAGCCTTTGTATTATGTCTGTCCTGTAAATCATCCCCCTCTTATAGTCATTAACAGAATCAGCATCACAACATCACCCGGCAGTGCATTCCACAACCTCACTGTCCTCACTGTGAAGAACCACCTACTCTGTTCCTTTAAATGAAAGTCCTTTTCTTCTAGTCTGAAGGGGTGGCCTCTGGTGATCCTCTTTATGGGTAATATTTGTCTATAATGTCCTCTAATGTATTTAGTGTAAAGTGTAATCATGTCCCCTCGCAAGCACCTTTTTTCCAGAGAAAACAAGCCCAACCTGGACAGTCTCCCAGTCTCATAATTGAAGTTTCCCAGTCCCATCCCTCTAACCAGTTTAGTTGCACTTAGTCTCTGCACTCTCTCCAGCTCATTTATATCCCTCCTAAGTACTGGAGTCCAAAACTGCACTGCATACTCCAGATGAGGCCTTACTAGGGATCTATAAAGAGGTATAATTATGTTTTCATCCCTTGAGTTTATGCCCTTTTTTATGCAGGACAGAACTTTATTTGCTTTAGTAGCTACAGACACTGCCCAGAATTACACAACTTGTTATCTATAAAAACCCCAAGATCCTTCTCACTTAAGGAAACTCCCCACACTGCCATTTAGTGTATAACTTGCATTTATATTATTTTTGCCAAAGTGCATAACCTGCATTTATCAACATTGAACCTCATTTTCCAGTTTGCTGCCCAGTTTCCCAACTTAGACAAATCACTGTGCAAAGTGTCAGCATCCTGCATGGAACCTATAGTTCTGCACAATTTAGTATCATCTGCAAAAATAGAAACTGCCACTGCCATCCCAGAATCAAGGTCCCTGCTTACCGTCTCATAAAAAGAAATTAAGTTAGTCTGGCAAGATTATTATGCATAAAACCATGCTGGCACGAACTCATAGTATTGTTATTTGCTATGAAGTCCAGTATCCTATCCTTTATTAAATCTTCGAAAAGCTTTCCTACGTCTCCTACCACCGATGTCAGACTAACTGGTATCCCTTTTGAACCATCACATTAGCAATTCGCCAGTCTCTTGGCCTCAATGAATCCTGAAAAATTAAGTAGAGAGGTTTGGTAATCACAGAGCTAAGCTCGCAAAGTACCCTGGGATGAATCCCATCTGGCCCTGGACCTTTGTTTATCTTAACATTTTCTAGTCTCTTTGAATTTCATCATGTGTGAACCATGCATCATTGGATGTATTATTAGAATTGGGACTATTAATAAAGAAACCTTCATTAGCTGGTTCCTCATTTGTGTAGACAGATGAAAATTATTCATTCAGAATCTGAGATTTTTCTTGTTCTCCTCAACCAGCTGACCCCCCTTTGATAATAAAAGTCCTACCCCTTCCTGTTTAGTTTTTTTTTTTACTATAAATATATTTAAAAATCATTTTGGATTCTTTTTACTGCTTACTGCTATATCCTTTTCCATATCGATTTTAGCTTGCCTGATTGCTTTTTTGCATGATTTATTGGCCTCCTTGTACCTTATAAATGATTCAGCTGTCCCAGCTAACTTGAAAGCCTTAAAAGCACCACGTCTTTTCTTACCCACCTCAACACCAACACTCCTATTGAACCAAAAAGATTTTGCTTTGCAACAACGTTCCTTGTTTACAAGCAGAATATACTGACGTACATTTATTAAGCAGCATTTTAAAGACTTCCCATTTTTTTCAGTGTTTAACCCTGTGAAAAGCATTTCCCACTTAATATGTTGCAGAGATACTCTTATACTGTCAAAGTTTGCACGTTTGAAATTCAATGTTTTAGTTGCTCCCTTGTAGAGTTGCCTCTGCAACAAAATCTCAAAGGAGACCATGTTATGATCACTATTTCCTAAATGCTCACCCACACAAATGCTTGAGATGAGCTCAGTATTATTAGTTATTACAGGTACAAAAGAGAGTTATTCCTAGTAGGTACTTATTCCTACAAGGTGGTTTGTAGCATACACCAATGGAAATTTTCTTTGTAACATTTTGCCCAGTCGAAATCTCTACCCAGAGGGATTCCACACACTCACCAGTGCCAGCAATGGTTATTTCTTTAGTGCATGGCTTTAATTCAGGCTTTAAATACAAACACACTCCTCCCCCTTTTTATTCCTTCTGTCCCTCCTAAAAAGGGTGTAACCATTTAAATTCACAGTCCAGTCACATGTTTCATCTCACCAGGTCTCAGTGATACCAATTATATCATAATTTTTAGAGCATGCAATTAATTCTAGGTCTCCCTTTTTACCTGACAAACTTTGTGCATTTGCCAGCATACAGCGGAGGTTATTACTTTTACTTTTTCAATGTACATTACTTTGAGGAGAATTATATGTTCCGTTAGTATTAGTCTGTTTTCCTTGTAAAAGAGGAACCTCCTTGGCTGGTAAACTGTATGCTCCCCTCACTCCTCCCCCTTACTAATCCCACTACCCCAGCTTCCCCATAATTCTCTCTCTCACCCACCCCCCACATGCCTAGTTTAAATACTCCTCCAGCCTCTTGCCCATTCTTTCCCCTATCACAGTGGACCCCCTTCCATTGAGGTGCAATCCGTCACGGCTGTATAGGTTGTACCCCAAGGAAAATCAGCCCAGTGCTCTAGGAACCAAAACCCTTCATTCCTACACTAAGACTTGAGCCACACAATTAACTCCCTAAGCTCCTGCTCTCTCCCTAAACTTGCACGTGGCACAATTTCCAAAAAATTACATTGGATCCCTTAATCTTAGAGCCTAGATCCCTGAAATCACTCTTTAAGGTCTTCCATCTACCATTTATCTTGTCATTAGTACCGATATGTACCAAGACAGTTGGGTCAAGCCCAGCCCCACTCAATAATTTGTCTACCCGATCAACCACATGCCGAACCCTGGCACCAGGTAGATAGCAAACTGTTCGGTTGTAGCGATCCGGACGACAGATTACCCTATCCACTTTTGAATCCCCTACAACCACAATGTCTTTAGGCCTGACACTGCTCTCTTCACCACCACTACTAGAGAAACTGGTCTCCCGGCTGTTAGAGAGATCAGCCCCATCTAGAATTGCCAATCCAGAGTTCACACTCCCATCATCTTCACACAATCTGGCAAAGCTGTTGGGATGTATAAACCCAGGATCAGTCTCCCTTTTCCTACCTTAGATTTTCTAACTGTCACCCAGCTAGCTGCCTCAACATCCTGCTGCTGTTCTTTTCCCCCAAACTATCTGACCCCGCTAGGTCCTGCTCAGTGAGCAAGAGACTCCTTTCAAGATTGTCAATCGACCGCAGTGTTGCAGTTTGTTCCTCTATTGCTCTAACTTGAGCCTTAAAAAGTGCCAATTAGCTCACACCCACCACAGAGGTAAGTAGTTTGGATCTGTTGTTCCAAATCTGCATACATATGGCAGACTTTGTACTGGATCAGACCCACAGTCTGCCATATGTGACCTTGAATCACAAAAATGTTTCACAAGCTCCAGACCAGGAATCAGAAGTTCATTAAAACTTGATTTTATTCATCAGTTAAAACCAAGACCTGGCGCATTTCATGCGCACTTAATCAAAGGCTTCCAGGGCAGCTTTTTTTTTTCCTCTCAGGTGCAAAATCCATTCATGGGCCGCAAAGAAGCAGTGCTCTCTGGTGGCTGAATTCCCTTAATATTTTAAACTGAAATACTTTTAGAACAACTCATTGAAGTGTGCATAGGCCACAAACCTTCAACATTGGGAGCAACCATCAACCAGAACAAAGGCAGACAAGCACTAAACTAGATCAAGGCACAAGTAGTTCATTCAAAGAATTAACAGCACAGCCGTTCACATCTGGGTGTAGAAATATTATTTTCCTGGACAACAATTAGGTATAGGTAGTGTTACATGTTACAGAGGCTGATTAAAGGGGTTGTTCCACTTTGAATTAACTTTTAGTATGATGTAGAGAGGGATATTCTGATTTGCAACTGGTTTTCATTTTTTTTTTTTTTATAATTTGTGGTTTTTGACTTTTTATTTAGCAGCTCTCCAGTGCAATTTCAGCAGTCTTGTTGCTAGGGTCCAAAGTAACCTAGCAGCCATGCAGAAATTTGAATAAAAGAATGGGATATGAATAGAAGAGGCCTGAATAGAAAGATGAGTAATAAAAAGTAACAGTAACACTACATTTGTAGCCTTACAATGCATTTGTTTTTTTTAGATGGGTCAGTAACACCCCCCCCCCATTTGAAAGCTGGAAAGAGTCAGAATAAAAGGCAAATAATTAAAAAACAATAAAAAATAAATCATGAAGACCAACTGAATAGTTGGAATAGTTATAATAAGTGATAAAAAGTAACTAAAAGGTGAACCACCCCTTTAATTAAATCGAAATGACTGTCCTTGGATGGGGCCCACTGGCAACTGTCCTGTGGTGGTATGATACTGGTTAGTATGACCCTGGATAAAACTCATAAAATATAATATATTTATTTTTTACAATATATTTAGTGTTGTAGCTGACACTGAAGATTAGAATATACCCATAAGATGCCAGTCTATTATGCGCTGTACCAAGAAAAATGGGCATCAGGAGTTGTTTTAAAGGGACAGTTAGGGCTGCCAACAGAGAGGCACATGGGGTATTACTGTATCGGCCTGGGCCTAAAAGCGGCCCCGCACCTTTCGAAATAGCTGGGCCCCCCTTGAATGCCCTGAACTGCCAACGTCCTGAACAGCTGAAGAGCCAAAGCTGACATCCAAAAGCTGCGAAAAGACCCAAAGTCACGAAAGGAGACAAAATTTAAGTCCTGAAGCTGCGAAAAGACCCAAAGTCACAAAGTCCCAAAGCTGCGAAAAGACCCAAAATCAAGAAAGGAGCTGGAATTTAACTCCTGAAGCCATGAAAAGACCAGAAGTCATAAAAGGAGCCACACTTTAAGCCCCAAAGTCGTGAGAAGACCCCGAAGTCACGAAAGGAGACAAACTTGAAGTCCCTAAGTTGTGAAAAGACCTGAAGTCATGAAAGGAGCCAATCTTGAAGTCCTGAAGCTGTGAAAAGACCCGAAGTCAAGAAAAGAGCAAAAATTGAAGTCCTGAAGCTGTGAAAAGACCGGAAGTCATGAAAGGGGGCGAACTTGAAGTCCTGAAGTAGTAAAAAGATCTGGAAGTAATGATAGGAGACAAAATTTAACTCCCAAAGCCGTGAAACAACCAGAATTTATGAAATGAGCCAAACTGGAAGTCCTGAGGCTGTGAAAAGACCGGAAGTCATGAAAGGAGGCAAACTTGAGGTCCTGAAGCAATGAGTTCAGTTTTTTTTTTTTATTAAACCCCACCAATGTATTATTTGAATGCTCTATAGGCCCCTGCCACCAATGTTTAAAAAAAAAAAATATATATATATATATATTCTCTGAGCCCTAATGTTTCTTTTTAACTTATATGGGGGGGGGGGGGTGCCTTTGTCGCCAATTTTTTTCATTGAAAATTTTATCGTGGGGCCCTGGCTTCATCATTTGTTTTTTTATTTATAGGGTGCCCTGACCACCAATGATTTAAAAAAAAAAAAAAAAACTTTTTATGGAGGGGCTCTGGCCAATGTTTAAAAATCAACTTTTATGGTTTCAATGTTTTTTTTTTACTATTAGGGGGGCCCTGACTACCAATTAAAAAAAAATAAAAAATAAACTTTTAATGGATTTTTATAACTTGTGTGTGGTGAGGGTTTATTGTTTTAAGCATTGATGTCTGTTTTGTTTTTTAACTGTGGTGTGGGATCTGGGGTGGGGCTTGGGCCTGGGTGGGCGGGGCCCAGTGATTTCTAATGGTGGCCCTGTGCTGACAGTATAACCCTCTTTCCCCAGTGGTCCAGTGAATAAGGTTTGTGTTAACAATCCTTTTTGCCTAGTCTAGTATTAAGGAAATATCTGTTATTTTGTGCTCTAAACAAGGTTATATATAAGGATGGAGCAACACGACTGGTCCAGGAATTCAGCAGAATTTAATCTTTGCTACATTTCAAAAGCCCTCTGGCCGACACTGTACAATAAGTACTGCCACCCACCCTGGCCATATTCTGTGCTGATGTCACTACTCTGCGTTATTTGCCTCTTTAATTAAAGGGGTTGTTGAACTTTGAATTTGCAATCGGTTTTCATCTTTTTTTATTTGTGGATTTTGAGTTATTTCACTTTTTACTCAGCAGCTCTCCAGTTTCAGCCACCTGGTTGCTAGGGTCCAAGTTACCCCAGCAACCATGCATTGATCTGAATAACAGGCTGGAATATGAACATCAAACTAAAAGTTTATTCAAGGGTGAACGACCTCTTTAAGTTTTGTCCAGCAGGTCTTTAATCACCAGTGCACCATGGCTTAAAAAAGGACCCAGTTGGGTCCAAAACCTTGGCAGTTTTGCATAGAGGAGGGCTGAATAACATTAAAAAATGCTCACTTTTTGATTGCAACATTATGGGGCAGATTTATCAATGGTCGAATTTCGAATTGAAAAAAAATTCGAAATTCAACCATGTGAATAGTATGTGAAGTAAAATCCTTCGAATTCGAAGGATTTTACCGAATGAATTTTTTTTTTATTCGATCAAAAATAATGATACTCAATACGGTAGCTTTGATCTGGCGAACTAGGTGGTCGAATAAAAATTTAAAGGGGAAGTACTTCGACCATCGAATAGTCGAATATTCAAATAAAATTAAATTTGAATATTCGAATTATTCAGTGGTCGAATTTGCCTAATTTGCATATTCGAATTCAACTCTATTTGAAATTCGATCGAACTTCAAATTCTTCATGTGAATTTAGTAAATCTTCCCCTAAGAGTGCCGCTTTTTTCCTTTTTTGGATTTAATCACCAGTGCAGTCCATTTGGGCTATTCAGAGTTATTTAAATTACCAGGCAAGACTCTCCTTATCTGTAAGTGTTTATGGTTCAGCGCATTTCTTATGGCCTCTTTTTTCCACCTAGGGGACCTTTCCTCGGTGCCTAATTACCCTTGGGAAGCCAGCGAGTGTGACATTGCCCTAAGGAGGCATGAATGTTACACTCAGTCGTGTGGAACGTACAGGGAACCAGGAAAACTTCATTACACTGAATATGAGATTATTATTCTCCTATAGCTCCTGTTTGTATTTACATCTCCCCTAAGGCCAAAGGCTTCATTAATTCATTTCCTGGCTGTTATGCACAGTGGAAAGTCAGAGAGAGAGATAGAGGAATGATTGGGCAAAGAGGGAACGCACAGATGGAAAACATGAATTATAGTCGACTGGAGGGACCAGACCAATGTTGAATATAAACAATACAAGGTGCCATATCACGATACTCAATACAGAGTTTAAGTGCTCAACACTTTAGGTCCACTCAGGTTGGGAGAGATCCCCAGCTTAGAAATAAATTCTTTAGGGCAAGGATTCCACACTGTTGATCTGGCAGCCCTCTGAAACTGGATAGGGTAAGGCATGGATAGGGTACCCAAATACCAGTTGCTATAACATTTTCTTATGATTATGAGCAATAAGGGGGGGGTCAGGACTAGACTGGGATTCAAAATAGGCCCTGCCATTACTGCTACAAAGAGGCCCAAAAAGCCCCCATCAGCCCACTTAATAGTCACTTTCTATGGCAACTTACAGCAGCCCATCGGGCATTTGCCAGAACCCACAGATTGCCAGTCCGGGCCTGGGGGGGGTAAGATCTGGGGTGAATAGATGATGTGCTCATATCTTTGGAACTGTAGCAGAATGACTGATCATGCCATGTCAGGACAATGGTGGGAAGAAACAAACTGGAAGCCAGTTATGGGCAACTGGTCTTGTGGTTGGCTCTGGAGTTAGAGCAGGATTGGAGTGGGCCAGCAGGACACTGGAAAAAACCTCCACATACTCATACCTGCTCCCACCTGAGATGTCTAACCACCCCCTGGTCCTAATCGTGGCCTCAGCAAGAGAACAGGTACAGGTGGGGGTGTTGTAGGAGACTTGTTTCTGGGGTAAAGGTTGTGGAGGGGGCCGAGGGGGGAAGTTAGGGTCCCTGTTGTGGAAGTCTCATGGACCTTATCCCTCCAGTCCAACTCTATGTGAAGGTAAGCCAGTAAAGAAAGATTGGGCCCCTGTTTAAAAAAGAGAGAATTACATATTTCAAGGATGCCCCCTCATTCTGTGACCTTGAACCTGAATTATATTCTGGGCACTCCCCAAGTTTAACAAAAAGGACACAAGTGGTACGTCCCTGGCATAGATGAAGACTATAAAACGTCTAGTATAATTATCATCATCACATGAATAGGATCCTTTACATGGAATTATCCAGAAAGCTCTGAATTACGGGAAGGCTGTCTCCCATAGACTCCATTTTATCCAAATATTTTGAGTTTTGAAAATTTATTTTCCTTTTATAATAAAACAGCTTGTACTTGATCCAAACTAAAATATAATTAATCCTTATTGGAGACAAAACCAGCCTATTGGGTGGATTTAATGTTGGTTTCCTATTAAATTAAATAAAAATCTGTTACCCAGAAAAACCCCAGGTGCTGAGCATTCTTTTCTATGGATCGATTATCCCCTCCCTCTCTCTGCAAAGAGCTCGGCAGGCTCTCCCAGAGGGGCAAGCGTGGGGTACTCACAGGGGATACTCAGTTCTGCACATTAACACTTGATAGACTTGCCATTTGTAAAATAAACTTTTGCAGCTCTTGGAAAAAAGCAGGGGCTTGCAAAGATCATTCTCTATATGTCTCTAGAGGGGGACCCTCGGCACCTGTAATTCTCACCGCCACAACTTTCCATTGAGGCTCAGGAATAACTGACACACTTTGATCTTTTACTCCTCATCTGAATCCTCTTCCCCAGAACCTCAATATATCACTTAAACCCCATTAAACAAACCCTTGCATGCCTTTAAACAAAACATCATTCCCTTTAAGCACAACTCCATTAAGCGAAGAGCATTACTCACCTGTATCCGTAGTTCCGAAGTGAATCCTTGGGCAGCAGCATCTTGTAGAGGAGGGAGTTCTTCGTTGGGATGTCTTCCTGCGCCCCTCCCCTTTGCAACTGTCCCTTACCCTGCGGGGAGTAGTCAACCTGTGCCTCGCTGGACACCTTTCCCTTTCGGCGACATCTCTAGTTTCTTTTAAGCAAATTAAGGCCACTGGGTAGATAGTGATCCACTCTTCAGTCCAGTTGTCCATATTGGGGGAGAGGTAACGTCAAGCCCTCCAGCTGTTCCAGAACTAAGATTCTCAGCACTCAAAACTAAATCCAAACATTCCTCCTCTTCAGTCTGCCTCCAACCAAATCACCAAGGGGCCAGTCTTCCAGTTATTGCTGAACTACAACTTGGTCACGCAAAGGCTGCTGGGTTTGTATATCACATACAGCTGGAGGGCTTAGTACTATATTATCATTACCGTCCTTTTAATGCCCGTTTCATACATATATATATAAATCCTATCTCTGTACAATCACCCCCCTCACCTTCTGCCTCTTCCTTTCTCCACCTTCTTCTCCCTTTTCCCATATCTCCCCCCCCCCC
>CM044443.1:131730899-131796732 GCA_024363595.1 Xenopus borealis | reverse complement strand
CCTAACTGATCTTCAGGCTGGGCCCCCTTAGCTCATAACAAGGTTACAGATATATAGAAATTGGGGTGTCACCCTGCTATAGTTCCAGGGGTACCCAGGGCAAAAATAAGGACTCTCCCCTAACTGGCTTTCAGACTGGGCCCCCTTAGTTCCTAACAAGATTACAGATATATAAAAACATACGTTGGGGTAACAGTCACCCTGCTATAATTCCAGGGGTACCCAGGGCTGTAGAGGGAAGTCCCCCTGTATATTTTGTTTCTGTAATTACTACCAGTTTAAAAACCCTCATTGTACAAATCAATTTTCTCACTTTTCTATATCTCCATTCATGAAATCCCAAGGGTTTCACTCACAGCATGGAAAGATAAATGGGAATAATAACTCCCTCTTTTGAATCTCTTCCCCTTTTTAGGACAATACCTTGCACCCTGCTGACTGTAATTGATCACCACAGCCAAATGTATAATTCACAAGTACCCCCAGTTCCTCCCCCATCAAGGATTTTCCTATTTTAGTCTAATTACTGGAAAAGTTACATTTATTAGCACTGAATCTCATCTGCCACACAGACACCCAGACTGTCAGTTTGTCTACCCCTACAAGTATGCCAAATCTTGGAAGGAATAATTGGGCTGCCTCCAGCTTATACTGATACTACTTACAATACAGTTAATTAAATAAAAGGGCACCCAATACAGAACCCTGGGGGACTCCACTAATAACCTTACTCCAAGTAGAGAATGTACCATTGACATACAGTAGTAGAATTTCTTCTCCATATACTAATAGTCCCTTGTTATTTATGTGGCTCTTTATCAAACTCAAAATCTAAATTAATTTCATCTACTGCACCCTCACTCTCCAACCCCCTGGTTACTCCATTACAAACTGCAGGTATGTTTATCGGAGATGATAAAGCCATTCTGAATCCAACTTAAAATGCCATTCTTCAGAACATAATCTTCAATGTGATCCCTTCAAATAACATTCCCTCTGAAATTATAATTCCTAGATCCCAATGCTGGTGCTTTCTCACGTACAAATACATGATCTGCTGTACGCTACTAATCTGATTTAGTCTTTCCTTGTGGGCTGGGCTTCAAATTGTTTCTTCTAATGTTCTTTACCTTTAGGCTATGGAAAACAGCCCAGTGAGAAGTCCCTGACCAATTAAAGGAAGCTTAACTAAATCACAATAGGAGGTTTCCTATAACTTACTTATACAATGGTGTTACAACAGGTGAAGCCTTACTCATCAAGTATAGGGGCCCACAAACAGTTTTTGCTGTTGGTCTGGGATCAAATTCTACCCATAGAAAGGTAAATATTATTTTCATGGATGGATATACTAGATAGATGTTCTGTAAATGTATTGTATTGATGTGTATTTACACAGGTTCTGTAACAGATGTCCAGTTGAAGAGAGTATTTTCTAGTTGGAGCATGCATCTTGTAACCTGTTCCTGTGTATAATGGGAGGGGAGTACATGGCTCTTTCTCTTTGGCCTACACCCGTTTTCATGGATGGATGTCTCAGATCAAGATTTAGATCCTATGGAGACCTGAAAACATCAAAGGGCAAAAGTTTGGTTCAGCAATGGAAATGGAGACCAATTGGCCCAGGGATCTTGTAACCAGTTACTGTCTATAGGTTATATAGCAGGAGGGGAGTACTTGGCTCTTCTTCTTTGCCCTCCACCTAATTCCAGGGGCAGATGTCCTTGAAGCCTGGAGCACAAGGTCCCAGTATCAAGCTTTGGATATGAAGGAGCCCTGAAAACAAAAATTTAAATATAGACAAAGGGCAAATGTTTGTTTCACCAATGGAAATGGAGCTCAGTTGGCCCAGGGATCTTGAAACTAGGGTTGCCACCTTTTCTGGAAGAAAATACCAGCCTTCCTATATTCTTGCTGTTTTTTCCTATTAATAACATTGGCATCAAGCATCATTTTTACAGCCAGGCAGGTAAAATACCGGCCAAGTGGCAACCCTACATCTTTAGGCAATATAACGGGAGGGGAGTATATGTCTTTTCCTCTTCGGCCTCCACCTATTTCCAGGGGCAGATGTCCTGGAAGCCTGGAGCATAAGGTCCCACAGTATCAAACTTCAGACCTGAAAACAGACAAAGGGCAAAAGTTTGTTTCAACATTGGAAATGGAGCACAGTTGGCCGAGGTATCAAAATAATTTCTAAAATAAACGTTGTTGTTATCACCAAAAATGAAAATATATTTGCGGGCCATGTGTAATCTGCTCAGCATGTGCCGGTTCTGTAACTGATGTACTGTTGGAGAGAGAGAGGTTTTCCCAGTTGGCCCAGGGACCTTGTAACCAGTTCCGATCTATAAGTTATATAATGGGAGGGGAGTACATGGCTCTTACTCTTTGGCCTCCACCTATTTACAGGGGCAGATGTTCTGGAAGCCTGGAGCATAAGGTATAAGTATCAAGCTTCAGACCCAAATGAGACCTGAAAATCTGAAAAGAGAAACAATGGAAATGGAGACCAGTTGGCCCAGGTATCAAAATAACTATGCAGGTTCTGTAACGGATGTCCTGTTGCAGAGAGAGGTTTTCCCAGTTGACTCCGGGATTTTGGAACCTGTTCCCCTCTATAGGTTATATAATGGGAGAAGAGTACATGGCTTTTCCTCTTTGGCTATTTCCAGGGGTGGATGTCCTTGAAGCTTGGAGAATAAGGTCAGAATATCAAGTTTCGGACCCTAAGGAGGGTGCATTAACGCAACAGGACACTTTTCTGATGTTTGCTTTCAGACAAGATGAAGGCAACACAAACACATTATGTTTAATCATATTAAGTCAAATGATTCGTTTATCATTATCCGGGAGCGACGAAGCCTGCGTTTGCTAGAACATGAAACTTGAAACAAAGCGCAATAAACAACGTGCAATTAAATACTCTCCACGCGACTCATGTTGTGAACAATGACGGAATGAATTGCCTACGGTCCAACACAATGGCGGCAGTGTCGGGTGCCTACTAACCACCTTATTAGTGTCAGATTAGTCACTTATCTCCCAGCTGCCTTAATTAGCAGAACATTTCTGAGGTTCTACCTCTGTCAGAGCCAGGTACAATAGGAAGGGCTGAATTTAATATGAGGAGAGCAGGAGATACACCGTATCGATTCTCTCAGAGAGAGGCTTCACAATGGGATAAGGGTCAAGCACTCTCCTAGATTAAAAGGGGAAGGTCTTCTGCCAGTGGAATTATTTATACTGAGAATATGTCTGCATGGAGGACACAGAGAGAAAGAAAACACTAAAGAAGAAGGAGATCTGGCCTTGGGGTGATAAGTTGCATCCTTGAGCAAGATTATTATAGCGGGATAAACACAAGAGTGGCTCTATGGGAGGCTGAGAGCCTGAGACAATCAAAAAGGCTCTTGAGATGATAGAGTAGGGCATTAGCTGAGTCTTTTTTAGTTGAAGCCCACTTGAAGGTCCAACTTTATGTCAGGGTCCATTTAGCTCATAGCAAAGTTATAGATATTGAAAACTGTTTTTTTTTAGACATTCAGCCTTAGGTTCAACAACTATGGAGCAGAGGAAAAAACTGATTATCTGTGAAAATTTCCAAGGGATTGTCCCTTTTGCAGGCACACATTTGACATCTTTCAGTAAATTAAATGGGTGGTTGCCTTTAAGATAACTTTTTGAATGTTATAGTTATGTTATAAAATGGCTAATTCTAAGCATATTTTCTATTGGTCTTTATTTTTTCTCTTCTATTGTTTTTGAATTATTTGCTGTCTTCTGACTCCAGCTTTCAAATGGGGGTCACTGACCCCGTCTAAAAAAACGAATGCTTTGTAAGGCTACACATTTATTGCTAGGCCTCTCCTATTCTTATTCCAGTCTCTTATTCCAATCAGTGTATGGTAGTGTATGATTGCTAGGGTAATTTGGACCCTAGCAACCAGACAACTGAAACAGCAAACTGGAGAGCTGCTGAATAAAAAGCTAAATACATAAAAAACGCAAATAATTAAAAAATGATGTCTTAGAATATCACTCTCTACATCATACTAAAAGTTAATTTAAAGGTGAACAACTCTTTTAAGAACATCAGGAATGCAAGAACGTTATTATATATTTTTACTGGGTGGTGCCCCCACTGTGACATCACCATTACAAGAACTACATTATTCAGTGAAGGGAAGTTTTACTATAAGGAGCACAGAGGACAGATAAAAGTCAATTGGCTGCACTGCATTGATTACAAATTGCATTTAAATAGTATACCTCCCAACTGTCCCTCATTTGTACTGGAAAGTCCCTCTTTTCTCTGCACTGAACAGCCAGAAAAAGAAACAAAGATTATAACTTAATTGGCTTTTGGCAGAGAGCCCAGAACAGCTAACAGGTGCAAATAAGATGCTTTGTAACACTTTTGAGATAAGAAAATAAGTAATTGTAACATTTTAGATAAGGAGAAATATTTTCAAACTTTCATAACCTGTCAAATTTAGTAAAATAAACATGGTAATTAGGGGGTGTGGCCACAAAAATGGGCGTGGACACAAAAAAATTGCCATGCTGTGGGCAAAATAAATTTTTGTCCCTCTTTTTACTTCCAAAATGTTGGGAGGTATGTAGCACTCATATTTATTCAGTACCGTTATGTATGCATGAGTTATTTTAAGCATCGCCCTTTGGTTTTTACATTGTTCTGCTTACACTCCAATTTCCTGGCTTTTCAAATTGTAAGCCCTGAATGAGCAGAGCTTTTTAGGTACCAGGAATTGTAGATCAGTCATCCCCCATACACCCCCCGGCCGATGTATTTACGACCATGTTTGGAATTCAAAATGCGGTTTGGAATCCAAAGTGCAGTATTTCCTCCAATTCCAGCATCATAGTGTCTGTGCAAAAAGTGCACAAAGGAACTTGCATGTTGTTGTGAATCAGGTGCACTTTGTGGATAGCTTATGTACAAAAGGTAACAAATCACTTCCAGTGTGATGACGGAGTTGGTGTCTTATTTGCTCAATTTGTTGTCACCAGCTAACCCTCTGTTCTCATTCCCGCACCGATGGAACAGGGATATAATAGCCACTATAAAAGCCACTCCACACCACTGGGCACTTGGGGACTAATTAATCATCTGAATGGGAATTGTCTACCAAAACTGTTACATGAGGAAAGTTCCCAATTTGTGGGTTTTCAAGACGTTCCTGTTGCTGAGCTGTCCGTCGCTGCTTAACACTCGAGAGAACGAGTCGGTTTCCAATATGGCAGAGGCTTTCGTCTGTGGTTTAAAACTTTTGACCTTTAAAAAATGAAACAAAAACAAGGGGGATGAGGAAGAAAAGAACAGCCAGTGACATCTCTCTCTGAGACGTTGTGCAGCTGGATACAACCTCTAGACAAAATCCATGAAGTTTCTGTCCATAGTCCAACTCTCCTCAATGTATTTAATGAGGGACATAAAGTTGGCACTTAGAGCAAAGAGTGCTGCCAAGAGTACAGGACTGCAGTCCAAGCTTATAAGCTCAGGACATTTACACTTTATCGACATTATCTCAGATGCAGAATTCTGTCTCAAGGAACAGAACAAAGTCTGATGTCAGTAATACATCTGATGAGATGGAAGGGGACATCTAGGTCAATTTTCGCCCAGATATTGGCCGGGGAGGCCCATTGGAGGGAAGAGAAATTTCTGAACCTGTCCATGTACAGTCACCTTATGAGAAGAGCAAAATCGTTATCACAGCTGCTTGTTAATAAAGGGTAGTTGACTAGTCCACCTTTAAAGGGGTTGTTCACCTTTAAGTTAACTTTTAGTATAATGCAGAGAGTGATATTCTGAGACAATTTGCAATTGGTTTTCATTTTTTATTGTTTGTGGTTTTATAGATATTTAGCTTTTTATTCAGCAGCTCTCTAGTTTGCAGTGTCAGCAATTTGGTTTCTAGGGTACAAATTACCCTAGCAACCCTGCATTGATTTGAATAAGAGACTGGAATATGAATAGGGGATGGACTGAATAGAATGATAAGTAATAAAAAGTAACAATAACAATACATTTGTAGCCTTACAGAGCGTTTGTTTTTAGATGGGGTCAGTGACCCCCATTTGAAAGCTGCAAAGAAACAGAAGAAAATTGCAAATCATTAAAAAACTATGAAAAATAAATAATGAAGACCAATTGAAAAGTTTCTTAGAATTGGCACTTCTACAATATACCGAAAGTTAACTTGAAGGTGAACCACCCCTTTAAATTGACTTTATTATGATGTAGAAAGTAATATTCTAAGAAATTCACAATATGCTGACCCGCACCATTAACATCCTCTAACTCCGAACAGGCACTCGGGGACTAATAAATCATCCGCATGCGAATTGTCTTTTTCCAAAGCTGTTACGAGGAAACGTCCCGATTAGTGGGTTTTCAAGACGTTTCTGTTGCTGAGCTGTCCGGCGCCCCTTAACACTCCAGAGAACAAATTGGTTTCCAATATGGCCGAGGCTTTCGTCTGTGGTTTAAAACTCGACCTTTAAAAAGTAAAACAAAAACAAGGGGGACGAGAGAGAGAAAATGAAAAGAACAATTCAGTGACATCTCTCTCTGAGACATTGTGCAGCTGGATACAAGCTCTAGGCAAAATCCATGAAGTGTCTGTCCATGGTTGAACTCTCCTCAATGTATTTAATGAAGGACATGAAGTTGGCACTTAGAGCAGAGTGCGGTGCCAAGAATACAGGACTGCAGTCCAAGGTTATGAGCTTGGGACAACTACACTTTATCTACATTATCTTAGATGCAGCATTCTGTCTCAAGGGACAGGAACAGAACAAAGTCTGATGCCAGTAATAAGTCTGATGAGATGGAAGGGGACTCCTTATAAAGGAGGATTTCATGCAACCTGTATATCTGAGACAATTTTTACCCACATATCAGTTGGGGAAGAGAAGATGATGATGAGCAGAATCGTTATCATGGTTGCCTGTTCATAAAGGATAGTTGACTAGTCACTAGGGATGCACTGAATCCAGGATTCGGCCCTTTTCAGCAGGATTTGTTTGAATCCTTCTGCCTGGCCGAACCAAATCCTAATTTGCATATGCAAATTAGGGCCAGGGAGGGAAATCACGTGACTTTTTGGCACAAAACAAGGAAGTAAAAAATGTTTGCCCTTCCCACCCTTAATTTGCATATGCAAATTAGGGTTCATATTCGGCCGAATCCTTTGGAAAGGATTTGGGTGTTTGGCCGAATTGGTGCATCCCTACTAGTCACCCTTTAAATTAACTTTTTTTACGACAAAGACAACTCTTACGGCAAGAACGCTTTTTTTTTTTCATTGCTTGTTAATTAGTTTTAATTTAGCAGTTCTGCAGTATGGAATTTTAGCACCTATCCGGTTGCTACGGTTCAGTTTAAGGGCTGGTGTGCCTTTAAGTTAACTTTTACTCTGTTATAGAATGGATAGTTTTCAGTAACTTTTCAATTGGACTTTGTTTTTTATCATTTCTGAATGATTTGCATTTTCTTCTGACTCTTTCCAACTTTGGGGGGGGGGGTGTCACTGACCCCATCTATAAAACAAATACTCTGTAAGGCTACACATGTATTGTTATTGTTACTTTTTATTACTCATCTTTCTATTCAGTCCCTCTCCTTTTCATATTCCAGTCTCTTATTCATGGTTGCTAGGGGAATTTGGACCCTAGCAACCAGATTGGTGAAATTACAAACTGGAGAGCTGCTGAATAAAAAGCTAAACACTAATAATAAAAAGTGAAAATCAATTGCAAATTGTCTCAAAATATCATTTTCTGCATCATAGTAAAAGCTAGTTTAAAAGGTTTGTTCACCTTTTAATTAACTTTAATATCATGTAGAGAGAGAAATTCTGAGACCGTTTGCAATTGGTTGTCATTTTTTATTACTTGTGGTTTTTACGTTATTTAGCTTTTTATTCAGAAGCTCTGCAGTTTCAGCAAAGTGGTTGCTAGGGTCCAAATTACTAGCAACCATGCACTGATGTGCATATAAGAGACTGAAGTATTAATAGGAGAGGGCTTGAATAGCAATGAAAAGTACCAAAAAAAAAACATTTGTAGCTTTACATGTTTTTAGAAGGGGTCAGTGACTCCCATTTCAAAGTCAAAAGAAAAAGGCAAAAAAAAAAAAACTATAAAAAAATAAAGTGAAATTGAAAAGTTGCTTAGAATTAGCCATTCTATAGTATAACATACTAAAGGTTAACCGCCCCTTCAAAGGCAAAGAACCCCTTTAAATCTGCATAGATGCTAAAAAAGGCAGTGCTGCTGTGTAACCACACGCGACTCCTGTGTTTTCAGCCTGTCTGTGGGCAACGACGGGGGCAATACCCTGGCTAATAGCCCATTGGAGCAAACCCAGGATGCCCTAAACGTTAACACCCGTGGGCCTCTAGTTGTTGCATATGAAGCTGCCTTTGAAGAAACACTGGGAGTTATAGTTCAGTAAAGCTGGCCATAGATGCAAAGAGCTGCTCGTTTGGCGATATGCCACTAACTGGCAGGGCTATATCGGGGTAATCTGAACGTTGGGCCCTAAGGCTGAACGATCGGATTATGGCTAGAGCAATGGACTTCCAACGGGTCAGTCGGAAGAAAATCCAACCTTCCTTGGGCATATCATATCCAGATATCGGTGTGGAAGACCCAGCCCCCATACATGAGGAGATGAGCTGTCAAATCGGTCTAATGCTGGCCATAGAGACGCAAAGATCCGATCGTTCGAATCATCAAACGATCGGACTTCCCCATCTCCCGACCTGCCACTAACCTTCAGATGAAATAAAGTAGCAAAAGCACAGATCAGCCGACGTCCTGCCCCTGGGCAGACAGGGATCGTACAAAAGTTGTATGATTAAAAACCTAGTGACGGTCTCCCACTGAAAATCGTACGATCTGCAATAGACGCAAAGATATGATCGCCAGCCGACAGAAATTTTCTAACCTGGCCGATCGACCAAACGACCGATCAGCATGGCACGACAAATGTCAGAACACTCCACACACAATTCGAAAATCGTACGAATCGAGGATTCGTACGATCGGATCTATGGCCAGATATCAACAGCTTTATCTGCCCGTGTATGGCCACCTTAAAGGTAGCCATAGACAGTGAGATCCGCTCGTTTGGCAATATCGCCAAACGAGCGGATCTCTCCCCGATATGCCCACATTGAAGTGGGCGATATCGGAATGATTCGATTGTGGGCCCTAGGAATCATAATGTGGGTGATACGGGCGGTCAGATCGCGGGACCGCATACACGCACAGATGTGCCCGCGGTCAGACTAGGTTTTTTTAACCTGCCCGATCGAGATCTGGCCGACCTTTGGCCAGATATCGATCAGGGAAGCCCGTCAGATGGCCCCACACACAGGCCAATAAGCTGTCAACTCGGTCTGTCAGCAGCTTATGTCGGCCCGTGTATGTTGGGTTCATGCCTGTCCCTCTATAATACAGAAAGCTAAATATACAGTAATAACACTAGAGGGCAGTACAGAGAACAGTATACAGTAATAACACTAGAGGGCAGTACAGAGAACAGTATACAGTAATAACACTAGAGGGCAGTACAGAGAACAATATACAGTAATAACACTAGAGGGCAGTACAGCGAACAGTATCCTTTATAAGAGAAATACTGGCACAAGGTAGAGTTGTGTGTGAGAAAGGCACCCTGAGTGATTACACAGCCTGTGGTACTATAAAGGCATGCTGGGAGTTGTAGTTCTGTATCATCTGAAGACTGCTGATATAAAGCTGTGATAACACCCTGTTGCTGTTCTGTCTGTCAAACTGGGACTTGTGATATCTCTATGTGCACCCAGTGGGGCCACTGACACTCTCATGAATGGCCTATAGTCTGTGTCTCTCAGCAATCTGCAGGGCATTCTGGGAGCTGTAGTACAACCCCTGCCTCCAATATCCCCTAAACAGAGCTACTGAACTACATATAAAGACTAGAGCAGACACACAGAGCCTGCTGGGAGCTGTAGTACAACCCCTACCTCCAATATCACCTGAACAGTGCTAAAGCAGACACACAGAGCATGCTGGGAGCTGTAGTACGATCCCTGCCTCCAATATCCCTGAACAGAGCTACTCAACTACATATAAAGACTAGAGCGGACACACAGAGCATGCTGGGAGCTGTAGTACAGATAGCAGCAGCCAGATATGGCGTCCACCGAACATAACTATATACACACACAGAGTACCGTAAGCAGACACGGAATAGTTATAGTTGTGAGAGAAAAGAGCAACAATGGGTAATGATTCAAACTCCCTCGTGTCGTTTCAGTCAGCTCATCCCTCCTCCACAGTCATCATTGCCGAGGCCGCTGTACACTTAATCCCGCCCATACAATGTAACAGCCAATGCCTGCCTCCCATAGAGGCGGGAAAACCATTTGCAGCCAATCACCCGCGGCATATTGACAGCGCCGACTAATTATTCGCTGTTAAAAGTTTGTAGGTGGGGTGAACAGTAGTAGGTTTGATAGAGAAACTGAGGGTGCGTCACGCGGTGGGCGGGTCTTGGTTTGGGAAAGGGAAAAGACACAGGCGCGGGCAGATATCGGATAAAAACTGGGCGGGATAGATTATAAAGCTGAATTGCCTTCCCGCTATTTTGTGAGCTTTGTTGGTGTGGCGGAGTTTATAGAAACTACTCTGCCGCCTTTTTACTCTGTGTAACTAGTGAGACTGATGAGCTGGGGGGCCTGGGGCACAGACTGAGGGGGGTATGTGGGTACAATTGGCGCCTACTCGAAGACGCGCCTGAAGCTGTTCTGGTAGAATTCGTATCCTGTAGGGCCTTGAAAGCATTTAGGGGCGTTTGGTGCTATTGGGTTGTTGTACAACGAGCACTGGGGTATTTTTGCTGCAGGAAGCAGCTGTAACTTTTTTAGTCTAAACGAAGCTCTATTTGGGTCTGACTGAAAGGATTTCCCATACTGACTTATCTTTTGGCATAATAAAGTACATTAGGGACAACAAAATATGTTGGGGACAAGCGGCGAGCGCTGAGGAGTTTTGAGTACTCAGAGTAGGAGTACATATCACTTAATATTTATATTTTTAAAGGATAAATCAAAATGTAGGGACAGGAGCTGAGGCATGAGTTTGGGTACAAGTTGCCACCCGTATAAGGATTTATTAATGTGATAAAAGAGATTGGGGGCTTTGTGCTGAGGTATGTCAGCGTTTCTGCGAATGACTTTTTATAGAAAATTTTGTTTAAAGGGCACCTATTGGTTAAAAATGCTATCCCCAACCAAAGGTGTGGGCTGGTAGAGCCGGCATTCCGGTAGGGGATAACAGTAGTTTTATTTATTTTTTTAAAAATGCCCCCACCAGCGCTATGCTACTCGCACAAGGAGGGATCGCCCGGTGTGCGCAGCCATGTCCGCTCACTCGCATATTCATAATGAAAAGTGGTCCCTAATCAAGGCAGCTTTCATTATGCGCATGAACGTGATGTCACACGCGTAATGCGCATGTGAGTGAGCGGACATGGCTACTCGCACCAGGAGCTCCCTCCCTATTCCAGTAGCATAGCGCTGGTGGGGGCATTTTTTAAAAACTACTGGTATCTAGGGTTGCCACCTGGCCGGTATTTTACCGGCCTGGCCGGTATTTTTGATGGTTGATCCCAATGTTATTAATAGGGAAAAAACTTAAATATATAGGAAGGCCGATATTTTTTTCTAGAAAAGGTTGCAACCCTACTGGTATCCCCAACCAGAATGCAGGTTCTGCCAGGCGGCACCTTTCGTTCGGGATAGCATTTTTAACCAATAGGTGCCCTTTAAGACTTTATGGACAGACTCTGATATAGGATAGGCGTCCGTACTAAAGATTTTAAAAGATGGTTGTGATTTGGGTACAAGTAGGTTCCTGTACAAAGGGCTTCTTATAATGTGATAAGAAAAATTTGGGACACAATTAAGGGTGCAAATATATGTTTACATATGTCTGCTTAACCAACCCTTAAACAATTTTTAGACTTTTAAATAAGTTTAAAATTGATGGATACAAGTTGGCTCCTTTACAAGGTTGTAATACTTAAGGACAGGCGATGAGTAATGACCGGTGAATCTGACTTATTATCTTTGCCGAAAATTCATGAAACAGTTAAAAAAATGCCAAATGCGCAGGAATTTTTTTTACGTAACATTTTTGTTTTTACTATGCATTAGAGCACATGGGTATTTTTTCACAGCAAAATACAGAAACATGTTAATTTCATCCTTAGTGTGCTCAGCTATTTGGGTAGAAGTAGGACCCCATATCTATCTGCACAATAAAATGAATCAAATAATTTTACGACAGGATCATAAATAAGTCGAGGGTAGAAAAAAAAAAAACTAAGTATGAATCAAGTTAAGACAAAAATAATTATAATTTTGTGGTAATATTAATGCAGATCTTGCCTAATACCCATTGAATGGCAAATCTTGCAGGCTCTCTTAGCTTGCAAATTATTAGGGGTCGGTTGAATTTTGAGCAGTTAAACACTGGCACCTCCTCTTTATCTCCAAATCAAAGTGCAGGGAGCAGCTGCAGCTAATAATTAGAATATGACTGTTTGGGGTCTGGTATTATTACCTTGTAGACAACATAAGAATATACTAAAAGGTCTGTTTTTGACTCATCAATTGCTGCTTTTTTTGTCCCAGGCTCTGGTATTTTTTATGTCATATTTCTGGATTGGTCATTTTTGATAAATGCAGCCATATTCTTAGCATGTTCATTTTTGCACATTGCCTTTGATTTTGGGGTCTTACTGCCCCTTTTCTGAGGCACTGTAACATTTTGAAAATATTTTTTAGAAATTGCTTTTTAGAGTATATATTTCTCCACACTTTTGAGTTTTACTTAGCAAAACCCTGGCATTCCTTATTTGGTTAAGGCTGAATGTACCATAGACTGGGCTGTCCAAAGTATGTAGGGCTTTAAATAAAGGATACAAGTTATCCATTTATAAGTGGTAACCTCAAGCCCAGCAGTGGACTTATAAACAACCAAACAATTTTACCACTGGCAATGACATCAAGGGTACAACTGGGGGATCTAAATGGGAGTCTTATCCTTCATTAAACTTAAAATAATTAGTGTTGCTGGTGCTGCTTTCTCAGTTCATAAATGCATAGTTGGAACATTTACTAGGGATGTAAAGAGCAAAAGAGCCTCAACTATACAGATATTTTGGGAGGGGAGTTTCTGGTCAGAAGAGCCAAAAAGGGGTATGGAAAGGACTGGGAGTCTCCCAGTAGGAAGCCAAAGTAGTATGGGAACTTTTTAGAGGTACTAAACAAGTATTCAAGAACAATGCATAAGTAAAGATGCAATAAAGACTGTAAAATTGAATAAAAATACCCATTACAAATATAAATAACTCAAAGGGAATTACTACACTTCCTACATAGTTGTCTTCCCCGGTGTGCATGTTTTACTTAAAGGGATTCTGTCATGAATTTTATGATGTAGTTTTTAATTCTAAATTACATAGTTTAAACTGCTAATAATTCACTCTACAATATAAAATTTAATTTCGGAACCAGCAAGTGTATTTTTTTAGTTGTAATATTGATGTGTAGGTGCATCTCAGGTCATTTTGCCTGGTCATGTGCTTTCAGAAAGAGCCAGCACTTTAGGATGGAACTGCTTTCTGGCAGGTTGTTGTTTCTCCTACTCAATGTAACTAAATGTGTCTCAGTGGAACCTGGATTTTACTATTGCGTGTTGTTCCTAGATCTACCAGGCAGCTCTTGTGTTAGGGAGCTGCTGTCTGGTTACTTTCCCATTGTTCCGTTAGGCTGCTGGGGTGGGGGAGGGTGAGATTTCACTCCAACTTACAGTACAACAATAAAGAGTGACTGCAGTTTATAAGAGGACAAATCAGATGACTGGGGGCAGCTGTGAAACTGACAATATGTCAAGACCCATGTCAGATTTCAAAATTAAATAGACAAAAATCTGTTTGCTCTTTTGAAAAATGGATTTCATTGCAAAATTCTGCCGGAGCAGCACTATTAACTGATGTGTTTTGAAAACAAAATCTTCCATGAAAGTTTCCTTTTAAAGGGGAACATTTGTGAAAATTAACATTTAATATAAGTAATCAAACTGAAATATAATCAATTAGAAAATCTGTACTGTTTTAAGTTTATCACTATCCCCGTCTCAGCATCTATTTCTTTTCATTCTGTGTTCAAGCAGGAGTTGGGTTTTTATTGACAGATCCAATATATAATACAGGGGGGTTCCCTTTGCTAGCAGAGGAATTAGAGCTCACTCAAATAACTGAATCTAGTACAAACACAATCTAACCAAATAACTGCCTTTGGCACAAATTCTGTATGTAATGAGACAGGATTTATGGTGATTTTAATAGAGTGAGCTCTGATACATTTCTTGACTGTAATATTGAGGGGGAATCCCAGCCAGCAATTTAATCAACAAATCAATTTATTTAGCAAATGAACACAAAGCAGCTTTTCCTCAGCAGAAAGAAAATGAAAAAAAGTATAACAGCTTACTTCAGCTTGTGAATGTCCTTTGGTTTTCTTAGTCCAAAGTAGGCCTGTTCAGTCCACTTGATGCCAAACAACAAAATAAGCATGGTCCAACATTAGCAGGCTTTCTTTCATAGTCCTTTTTACACAAGGATTTTCTTTTTATAGTCTAGAAAGGCTTGCGGCTCCAGGCACCATCAACTCTCAATTACAGGTGTGTACCTGGGTGGAATGGGAAGGCCCACCCCGTACCTTCCCTCCCATTCCAGAGTCTTGGCCCTAAAAAACTAGTGTTGCTGCCAAATAATCCCCAGACTTCTTCCCTGACACACGCTACTTAAAGGGACCACAGTCCAAATAATGGGGAATTATACCTCCCGTCCCTAGTGTCCTCTACATCATCTAAAATATTAATTGGATCTAACTGTAAATCAGTCTCCCAACTCCTAAATGAAGAGAGACAAATGCTGAGAGAGGGAAAGTGAAGAATACTTAATTTTTAATTTATTATATTTAGAACATTTCCTTTTTTTAGTATGATGAAGTTTATGTTACATTTTCAGTTTCCATTTTAAGTTTTGTGTATATAAAATGAAGTCTTTGTTATTATAGACTTATTATTAAAGACTAATGTCACAACACCTTTAGGAGATTCGTCAGTAGGTTATTCTCAAAGGCCTGTTTTTTTTTTAATGCTTTATTGAAATGAACAATAGAATATGTAAAAAACGTTGTGTAACTCTTGGAGATATATCTGTAATGATCCTCAGTGAATAGAGAACAGTGTTATCAGTAGTGCAGCCAAACATTCATGTAATGAAAACAAAAGAACGACATCAATTGGTAACATGCACCTAATTTTCTCCCAGAGGGTTATTAGGCAGAAATGTTCTGGAGTAAAAGCTTCTGTACAGTGCAGAACTGAAGCCAACTGAGCCCCTCAGTCTCCCTATAACAACACACCACCCACTTCCTCTCTTCAGATGATGTCACTTCCAGGTTGTCTTTTCCCACCCCTAGGGTGCAGCCTCTCACTGTAATTTGCAAGTTGGCAGATAGAGGTTACTGGCAATTATACAATCTATGTTGGCAGTCTGGTTTTGTTTGACTTCTAGGGATAAGATGATGTGAATCTCTACAGGTAAACATCACACAGACCTCAGTGGGACAGACGCTGCTATTCTTTTTTATGAAACCTGCTCCTCCACACGCTGCTGAATCTATAGATTCTAATAGTTATCACCATTAATGATGGGAGACATCCGTTTTTTGCTCCAAAAATCCAAATCATGATTTATGTTGAGCCACACCTATTTGCTTTGGCATTCAGCAATCTATATTGGGGGGAGGGTTAAAATAGCATTTTCACATTTTAATCAACCATCATCATTTCATACTCCATAAAAAAATCTTAGCACATTGACTCATAGACAATAGGAATAACCCATCTTTTTTTTTTTTTTATTTGTGAAAAGCAGTTTTTGTACCTTTTGCTTCAGTGTTTTTACATGGAATGCAGACTACTGCCTGTTACCAAGCAAAATTGTTCTTTTTGCATTCCATTATTTTCCAAAATGAAGATGTTTACACCTTTATTTTAGCTTACTACTATGATAAACTTCAGGAGTACCGGTGTGGCTATTCCTTGTCACATGTTGAAGATCATTTGTTAGCAGTTCATTCTGCACAAATCTCATCAGTCTGAAAGAAATCTGAAATAATTTATCATGGTGCAAAGAAACTATGCACTTTTTTATTTTACTATCCATCCATGTAGCTTGGAGATGGGGAAAAAATTTATTTCCATTTTTCATTCGAAAGTTCAGCATCATTCTTAAATGTCTTTACAGACAACCACAAATGATGTAGAATTTTATCAAACTACTGATTTTTTTTTCCATTATCTTTTTCTTTTCAAAGCAAGCAGTTTTATTGTGAATGGGTTTTGTGTAATGCCAAAAATCCTATTGATGATTGATATACTTTTCACTCATCAATTTATGTACACTTGAATGATGGTCTGATGACAAAATATCAATTATCTAGGCCAACTGATTTTGTCTTCTTCATACATTATTTTAAATCCAGCTTTCTTCATTCCAGCTGAGGAACCACATGTGGATTTGCACATTTTCTAAATCCACAATTTAATCAGTGAAAACATCCATCATTGTGTATACACTGTATTTAGCACTGTGTCCAGGACTGTCACATTGTCTATCACCCATTAGACAAAGGCTTTATCTTCTATTTGTGTCTTGATGTTTTCTTCATTTATTTCTATTTTACATCACTAACAGGGAAGCAGATTTTTTTAATACTTGACAATTAGAAGTTTGTAAGATTTGACATACTCCTTATTTTTTAGAAATGTATTAATGTTCTGATCATTAGAGACACTAAAACTAGGAACTACATTCCTATAAAGTTGTCAGTCATGGCTGACTTTAAAAACCATAAATGTCACTTAGAATTCAATGTTAGATGTTTCTTGACATTGTGATCTGCAATGATTTTTGTCCGATAATCCAATAAATGAGTTGTCACGGTGCATAAATTTGTTGCAATGTTTTTTCCGCACCTACTTTTTCAAGAATTATTGATAAATGCATCATATTGATAAGTGGGAGTTAGGTCAACTTTGTTGGTTGAGGCCATTATGAGTTATAGTAGATTGCCCCCCTTAGAATTTCTTGAATGTAATTGGGATCTTTCACATAAATGTTATCAAAAATGCAAGTCTTGAGTGATTGTTGGACATTTTGAACAATTGATTGATTTCTTTGGAAAAATTCAGTTGATAACATTGTCCTCCTATTGTATGTACTTTTAGCATCAGAGTTTTCTGTCACATAATCAAATGAATTATCTTCTCTTGGCAGCCTCTGATATACAGACATTAAAGGTGTTTCATGCCTGAAAAAAAAATCACAAATTCAGCTGGATACAAATGTTGCAAGGCTTGACCTGTAAAAATGAATAAAATTGTCACAGCTCATAGGGGCCTATTTATTAAACCTAATTTTTTTGGTCAAGTTTTTAAAGGGGAAAAGTTTTTTTAGAGGGAAAAAACATTTTTAGAGATTTAGTATATCTCAAAGCTGCTAAAAAAAAATCAGAATTTGAAAATACTCCAGCTAAAACCTGTCGATTTCATGTAGAAGTTAATTGCAGATGTCACTGAAGATGTTTCTTGACATGATTTGTGTTGGGGTTTCATTCAATAAACCAATAAATTTGAGTTGTTGTGACAACAATTCAATAAAGTCGAGTTTTCAGAGCAGCAATTTGAAAAAGTTGTACAATTCAAATTGAAGCTTGATTTTGTTGGTACATTTTTTCGCTCCAACCTTTTCAAGAACTATTGATAAATTAAGGGGATTCAGGTTTGGGATTTTTTTGTGCAGTTTATAGAGTGGGAAAAGCCGAATTTTAGTAAATACCCCAAAGTGTAACTTTTGTCAAGTAGAAATGCTTCATTAACAAGTGAAATGTCTCAACATATACTAAGTCAGTATTGGTGGACATTTCCTCCAAAATTTGGGAATGTTAAGCTGGAATCCAATTCTATGGGACGTTGCTGAAAAAGAAGGCAAATTTCTTTTTAGCCCTTTATATGCACATGTTTAAATCATTTCATCAATTATTTTTCCACCTTCTATCGGAGTTACTAGGAAGAGCACCAAACTTTATTGATCTTATGCAATGTTTTATTACATAACTTTCTACTGTACAATGAGCTGTATGCATATAGCATTTCGTGTTTTTTTGTCCTAAAATATTCAGTATTGTACTGTTTGAGGAACCAGACTTTATTATGTTGAAGTGATCAAGGAAACTCAAAGAAATTAATCTTTCTTGCCACTTTTGTGAGGACAGCGTTTAACAATTCTGTTTGTCATTTTGTTTATCTGTAAAATGTTTTGAAATTAAAAAAAACAATACAAATTGTAATTATAAATAAGTAAGGTGGAATTCACTTTTAATTTGCAGTAGTTCAACATATGATTTGAAATTCTGCCACATTGAAGCTTGGTCCAATCTGCTTCAATACAGGAACAATTCTTCCTGACTCCTTAAAGGCAATTGGATTTGCTCTCATGGTCAATGCATCTCCATTTGATTAGCTTTTATATCTTGAAGGTGAGAAGACTTCTTTGAAACTCAGTCCAATCTGCTTCAGTAGAGGGAAATTTCTTTCTGACTCCTTAAAAGCAATCGGATTTACTCCCAGGATCAAACCATCTCTATTCACTCTGTGATTATATACCACGAAAGCTGAGAAGACATTATCAAAGCATCTCCATTTAATCAGCTTTTATATTGAATGAAGGGGAGATGACCTCTTTGAAATTCAGTCCAATCACCTTTAATAAAGGAAATTTTCTTTCTGACTCTTTAGAGATAATCTGATGTATTGGCAGCCGCACACCTCATTTAATCAAATTTTATATACTGATAAAGGTGAATCAGTGATCTTGGACCAATCTGCTTCAATAGAGGGATATTTCTTAAAGAATCTAAAGGTAATCTGATGTATTGGCAGGATCAATGACTCCTCATTGAATCAGTTTTTAATCCTGAAGAATTTTAAAAGACCTCTTGAAGCTTGGCCCAATCTGCTTCAATACAGGAAAAAAATCTTCCTGACTCCTTAAAGGCAATCGGATTTGCTCCAAGGAACAATGCTGAATAAGTTGAACACTCTTTGAAACGCAGTCCAATCTGCTTTAGTAGAGGAAAAACATTTCTTCTTGACTCCACAAAAGCAATGGAATTTGCTCCCAGGATCAAGAAATCTATGTTCCTTCAGCGTTTATATCCCAAGGAAATGAAAAGACTTATTTGAAGAAAAGTCCAAACGGATTTATTCCCAGGATCAATGCATCTCATTTAATCAGCATTTATACCCTGAGGAAGGTGAGAAGACCTCATTGAATCTCAGTCCAATCTGCTTTCTTCAGTCTTTATGGATGTCAAACAATTTATAGCAAACCCTCATAAATGAAATTACTGTATAATGTATTTTTTTTATCTAAGTCAATGTTGATATCTCATCAATTGGTTACATAAATTGAAGTAACATTAAATGCATAATAACATAAGTAAATCTCCTACACCTTGATCTTATTCATTTCCATCATATTTTTTAACATTTCTGTGTATATTATTTTACTGATGGAAAACTTGGTGAACCACCACCAAAATATTGCCTATAACAAAATCTGCACATGGAATAATTAAAATTTTCTTTGTCATAGATCATTGTTTTCAAATAGTGAGATTTTGGGATGATCGAATTTGAGTTGTTTTGCAGATGGCCATTAAAGGCAATCGGATTTCCTCCCAGGGTCAATGCATATCCAGTTTTTTTATCCTGAGGAATGTTAGAAGACCTCTCTGAAACTCAGTCCAATCTGCTTCAGTAGAGGTATATTTCTTTCTGACTCCTTAAAGGTAATCAGATTTACTCTCAGGATAAAAACATCTCTATTCAATTTGTGTTTAAATAGCACAAAAGGTGAGAAGACCTTCCAGTATCAATGCATCTCCATTTAATCAGCTTTTGTATTGGGTGCAGGGGAGAAGGCCTCTTTTAAAGTCAGTCCATTCCGCTTCAATAGAGGAAATTTCTTCCTGACTCCTTAAAGGCAATCGGATTTACTCCCAGGATCAAGACATCTGTATTCAATCTGTGTTTATTTAGCAAAAAGGACAGAAGACCTCCCAGGATCAATGTATTTTCCTTTGCAGTTCAGTCCAATCACCTTCAATAAAGTGGTCCAGTCTGCTTCAATACAGGAAAAATTCTTCCTGACTCCTTAAAGACAATTAGATTTGCTCTCATTGTCAATGCATCTCCATTTGATTAACTTTTATATCTTGAAGGTGAGAAGACTTCTTTGAAACTCAGTCCAATCTGCTTCAGTAGAGGGAAAATTCTTTCTGACTCCTTAAAGGCAATCGGATTTACTCCCAGGATCAAAACATCTCTATTCACTCTGTGATTATATACCACGAAAGCTGAGAAGACATTATCAACTCATCTCCATTTAATCAGCTTTTATATTGAATGAAGGGGAGATGACCTCTTTGAAGTTCAGTCCAATCACCTTCAATAAAGGAAATTTTCTTCCTGACTCTTTAGAGATAATCTGATGTATTGGCAGCCACACACCTCATTTAATCAAATTTTATATCCTGATAAAGGTGAAAAGACCTCTTTGGATTTTGGTCCAATCTGCTTCAATAGAGGGATATTACTTAAAGAATCTAAAGGTAATCTGATGTATTGGCAGGATCAATGACTCCTCATTGAATCAGTTTTTAATCCTGAAGAATTTTAAACCTCTTGAAGCTTGGCCCAATCTGCTTCAATACAGGAAAATATTTTCCTGACTCCTTAAAGGCAATCGGATTTGCTCCCAGGATCAATGCATCTCCATATAAACAGAATTTACATCCTGAGGAAGGTGAGAAGGCCTCTTTGAAGCTCAGTCCAATCTGCTTCAGTAGAGGGAAATTTGTGTCTGACTCCTTAAAGGTATACTGACACAAAAATAGGAACGTCTTGGTATCAGTGAAGAGAGGCTGCATGCTAAATATACACAGCTGAAAACCTCCCAAGCCAAGTGAAACCTGTTCATGGCGACCCCCTGACACCATTAAATCATCTTGCTGTGTTTTTTCAGTTACACTGGGCTGGGGGTGGAGTGATCCCTCCATAGGCTAATTACAAATGGAATCACACCACCCCCCGCCCCACCCCAGTGTAACTGAAACAAAACAGCAGTAATTCAACCCTCACTCCTCATTTAATCTGATTTTATACCCCGATAAAGGAGACTCTAAAGGTAATCTGATAAATTGGCAGGATCAATCACGTCTCATTGAAACTGTTTTTATTTACTGAAGAAGGAGAAAATACCTCTTTGAAGCTTGGTCCAATCTGCTTCAATACAGAAGATTTTCTTCCTAACATTTTAAAGGCAATCAGATTTACTTCCAGGACCAAGATATCTCTATTCAATCTGTGTTTGTATACCTAGAAAGGTGAGAACACCTAGGATCAATCCATCTCCATTTAATCAGCTTTTATATTGGAAATATAAAGCCCTCCTTGAAACTCAGTCCAATCTATAATAGAGGAACATTTCTTTCTGACTCGTTACTGGAAATCTTATGTATTGGCAGACTCAACCACTCTTCACTTAATCAGTTTTTATATTAAAAAGTTAAAAAACCTCTTTGAAGCTTAGTCCAGTCTTTTTCAATAGAGTATTTGTTCTAGACTTAAAAGGTAATCTGATGTATTGGGAGGATCAATCACTCATTTAATAAGTTTTTATGTCCTGAAGAAGGTGAAAAGACCTCTTTGAAGCTTGGTCCACTATGCTTAAATACAGGAAGAAATCTTCCTGACTCCTTAAAAGGCATTCAGATTTGCTCCAAGGGTCAATGCATCTCCATTTGATTAACTTTTCAATCCTGAGGAAGGTGAGAAGACCTCTTTGAAACTCATTCCAATCTGCTTCAAGAGAAGAAAAATTCTTCCTGACTCCTTAAAGGCAATCGGATTTACTCCCAGGATCAAGACATCTCTATTCAATCTGTATTTATATACCAAAAAGGCGAGAATACCTTCCAGGATTAATGCATCTCCATTTAGTCAGCTTTTATATTGGAGGAAGGGGGGAAGACCTATTTGAAGCTCAGTCCAATCACTTTCATTAAAGGAAAAATTCTTACTGGATCTGTACATGTAAGCTGGTGTATTGGCAGGTGCAATCACTCCTCATTTAATCAGTTTTTATACCAAAAAGTTAAAAGACCTCTTGGAAGCTTAGTCCAATCTTTTTCAATAGAGGAGTATTTTTTCAAGACTCTTCAAAATAACTGAAGAATTGCCAGGATCAGTCACTCATCATTGAATCAGTTTTTATGTCCTGAAGAAGGTGAAAAGACCTTTTTGAAGCTTCTCCTATATGCTTCAATACAGGGAACAATCTTACTGACGACATAAAGGCAATCGGATTTCCTCCCAGGGCCAATGCATCTCCATTTGATTAGCTTTTATATCCTGAGGAATGTTAGAAGACCTCTCTGAAACTCAGTCCAATCTGCTTCAGTAGAGGTAAATTTCTTTCTGACTCCTTAAAGGTAATCAGATTTACTCTCAGGATAAAAACATCTCTATTCAATCTGTGTTTAAATACCACAAAAGGTGAGAAGACCTCCCAGTATCATTGCATCTCCATTTAATCAGCTTTTGTATTGGGTGCAGGGGAGAAGACCTCTTTTAAACTCAGTCCATTCCGTTTCAATAGAGGAAATTTCTTCCTGACTCCTTAAAGGCAATCGGATATACTCCCAGGATCAAGACATCTGTATTCAATCTGTGTTTATATAGCAAAAAGGACCAGAAGACCTCCCAGGATCAATGCATTTTCCTTTGCAGTTCAGTCCAATCCCCTTCAATAAAGTGGTCCAATCTGCTTCAATACAGGAACAATTCTTCCTGACTCCTTAAAGGCAATTGGATTTGCTCTCATGGTCAATGCATCTCCATTTGATTAGCTTTTATATCTTGAAGGTGAGAAGACTTCTTTGAAACTCAGTCCAATCTGCTTCAGTAGAGGGAAATTTCTTTCTGACTCCTAAAAGGCAATCGGATTTACTCCCAGGATCAAAACATCTCTATTCACTTTGTGATTATATACACAAAAACTGAGAAGACATTATCAACGCATCTCCATTTAATCAGCTTTTATATTGAATGAAGGGGAGATGACCTCTTTGAAGTTCAGTCCAATCTGCTTTCTTCAGTCTTTATGGATGTCAAACAATTTATAGAGAACCCTCATAAATGAAATTACTGTATAATTTATTTTTTTAAATCTAATTCAATGCTGATATCTCTTCAATTGATTACATGAATTCAAGTAACGTATAAAATGCATAATGACATAATTAAATCTCCTACACCTTGATCTAATTTATTACCATCATATTTATTAACATATCTGTGTATATTATTTTACTGATGGAAAACTTGGTGAACCACCACCAAAATATTGCCTATAACAAAATCTGCACATGGAATAATTAAAAATGTATTTGTCATATATTATTGTTTTCAAATACTGAGATTTCGGGATGGGCTATTTTGAGTCGTTTCACAGATGGCCATTAAAGGCAATCGGATTTCCTCCCAGGGTCAATGCATCTCCATTTGATTAGTTTTTATATCCTGAGGAAGGTGAGAAGACCTCTCTGACACTCAGTCCAATCTGCTTCAGTAGAGGTAAATTTCTTTCTGACTCCTTAAAGGCAATTGGATGTACTCTCAGGATAAAAACATCTCTATTCAATCTGTGTTTAAATAGCACAAAAGGTGAGAAGACCTCCCAGTATCAATGCATCTCCATTTAATCAGCTTTTGTATTGGATGCAGGGGAGAAGACCTCTTTGAAACTTAGTCCATTCTGCTTCAATAGAGGAAAATTTCTTCCTGACTCCTCCTGACTCTTTCTTAAAGGCAATTGGATTTACTCCCAGGATCAAGACATCTATATGCAATCTGTGTTTATATACCAAAAAGGGGAGACAACCTCCCAGGATCAATGCATTTTGATATAGAAATCTATCAAAATCAAGAAATCTATATTCCTGAGATGAGAAGACTTATTTGAAGCAAAGTCCAATCGGATTTATTCCCAGGATCAATGCATCTCATTTTTAATCAGCTTTTATACCCTGAGGAAGGTGAGAAGACATCATTGAAGCTCAGTCCAATCTGCTTTCTTCAGTCTTTATAGATGTCAAAAAATTTATAGCGAACCCTTATAAATTAAATTACTGTATAATGTATTTTTTTATCCAATTCAATGCTATCTAGTGATGGGCGAATTTATTCGCCAGGGGCGAATTCCCGCGATTCGCCACTGGCGAATAAATTCGCGAAACTGCCAAAAAAATTCGCCAAAAAAAATTTGCCGCGCAAAAACGAGTTGCGCGTCGTTTTTGACGCGACGCGCCGAAAACGACGCGACGCGCCGAAAAACGACGCGCGACTCGTTTCGCGAATCGGCGAAATTCGCAAATTTTTCGGCGAAGCGAAACGCGCCCGTTTCGCCCATCACTACTGATATCTCTTCAATTGATTACATGAATTCAAGTACCGTATTAAATGAATAATAACATAATTAAATCTCCTACATCTTGATATTATTTATTTCTATCATATTTGTAATATTACTATGTACATTATTTTACTGTTGGAAAACTTGGTGAACCACCACCAAAATATTGCCTATAACACACATGGAATAATTTAAACTTTCTTTGTCAAATTTGATGGCACTCTAGTCATATATTGTTTTTGAGCTGTTTCACAGATGTCCATTAAAGTTTTTTTTTTATGCACATTTTTTTTTTAACCATTCGATCGAATTTTTCTTATTCAATCAAAAAAACTTGGTAAAATCCTATGGGAGCTTTCCATAGGGTTATAGCAATTCAGTAGGATTAATCTGCCAAATTGTTATATTGAAATTTTTTTTAAAAGGGCCAGTACTTCGACTATCGAATTCGAATTTTCGAATTCAGCCAATTTAAATCGAAATTTGGGCAAGATGATTGTCGAATTGTGCAAATTCGATGGTCGAAGTAGCCCAAAAATTTTTCAATTCGAATCCTTCACATGAATTTATTAAATCTGCCCCTATATTTTATTTGTTGGTGTAACTGTTCCTTTTTGATCATAATGTTTCCTCTGATATGTTCTCCTACAAAAACAGGGGATGCTGAGCATAATGATGCACATAAATTCCATTTTTGGGACTGTCACCCAAACAAGGGACAAATGCCAGTAGGAAACAAAGCAATGTCAGCGGCATTTCTACTTAGTGGTTCCAACTAACAAATATAATTACATGGATAACATCCTTGGACAGGTTAGGAAAATAAAACTTTACCAAAACCAACACACATTTTTTCCCAACAATCAATCATCATTGGCATTTAGACCCAGAGAAAACACTACATTAGTGGTTGCCTAGGAAATTGGAAACAAACAGTATGTCTGTTTGGAGATGGGCAATGGGATAGCCCTGGTTTTTGTGCCAAATATTGTGTCTATAACTTCCTAGAGTCTAAGAACACAGAACAATTTAATGTTGAACAAGTATCACCTGATTCATCATCAGTGGTCCTTTAGAAGAATCAAGAAAGCATTGAATTATATTTTGGCAAACAATGTCAGTATAGTTAAAATTTATTTATAGACATGTGGGAATAAGCAAGGTACTATAAACAAATATTGCAACAGGCATTTTGCAAAATTGATTGGAAATAAGGTTGCTTTTGTTATTAAAAAAAAAAATGGTAGAGAGTTAGCCCAGTGGATTACTCCTGTCAAAAATCATCTGTGATGCTTGACAAATGGTCCACAATTGGAAACTTGGAAGATAATAGCATAGTGCAATCATGAAGATATTGATAATGAAATATACAAGTGATGCCTTGGTTGAAAAAAGGATCAAGCATGCACCTCAAATATGCGAAGTTGTGGAAAATAGCATGATGCAGGACTTTGAACATCTTTTTTTGAATTTTGGAGAATTAGAGATATACCATACTAACATGCTCAAATATTGGTCCAAGAGAAACCTCTATTTAATTTAAAAAACTGTGACTTTTCCTTTGACAAAGTGTGAGATGTTGTCCAATATATGCTTCCAGACTTCCATGAAACGTAGCCTATTTAAAATGAACTGGTCAAGCAACATATGTCTTGATTTGCACAGTAAATTTAACTACTTGATTTTAGATCCACGCATATAAACTTAACTTAAACTGATGCTTCGTTTTTCAAAAACAGCCTTAAATAGTTTTGTATATAATTAAAAAAATCTCCACCATTTTGTTGTGTTAACCCAATGCTGTTTCCAAATTTATATATATATGACAATAGCAACTTAACTGTTTACCCTGATTCATATCATAACCTGTAATCATTATGTATGAAAATATAAAAATGTTTTAACTATGTAATAATTAATTAAAACAGTAATAATTAAATAAATAATTAAAACAGTAAATGAAGGGAGAATTTCACTGCATATAGTCAGGTTTCTTATAAAAACGGTACACATTTTCTAATTAAAGTATATTGGAGATAGGTTTCTTTTTCATTAAAGAAAGTGAAAATGGGATTTTATTTTTTCTGTTCCTTGTCCTTTAACAATTGTTTACTTAATCTTTTGAAAAAGATTAGTTATATCATAACAAAAGAATATTACCTATCTTTCATAATGAGCATGAGTAGTTTTCCCCTGAACATAGCCATCATCCTTAGTATGTCTTTGTCCAAACACTGCATGTCCTGTTGAAAAGTGGTGCAAGACAAATCTGCTCCTAGATTTTGATGCAGATCCTCTGTTTCCCAGCAACATGCAATTTCAACAACAGTTGGCATTGGCTGACAGAACTAGTGATGTATGGGTAGGCCCGATAGCTGCAGGTTCGGGCAGACATCTAACCCCCTTTTAAGGGTCTTGGGCTGGTCCGGGTTGAGCTCTTTGCCTGCTCTCCCCTCCCAATCTCCTCTCCCTGCCCAATCTCCTCACCTTACAATGCTAGCATCCGACTTCTGTGTTCAACTTTTATAGATATGAGCCTGCTCACCTGCTCCTTTTGTGACATCATTGGTGGGTCAGCATGGATCTATAAAAGGAACCTGGAAGTCGGGCTTGGGAGTGAACGGGTGGAGGGAGGGTGGATATTTGGCAGGTGCTGGTCGGGAAAAACCCACACATCACTGGATGTACAATATTTACACCCATACCTGGTTCCAAATCTTCCTTGGTTATCATTTTGAGATGGTTGTATTGGATAGTGAAAGCCTAAACCAGGAAGTTTTCTCTTTGATCTAGCAAGAGCACACATTTCACTAAACATAAGCCCCTAAAAAGGAAATTAAAAAAACAAGTAATTTATGAATAACAAAGTGTCCAAAGTACAAAAAACCCACATCAGCAATTTTCAGCACTTTGCTAACTGTATGGGCCAGTGTATGAATAGCCGCAGGTATTCAATGCTATATGACTGCTCTTTCAGTGTAGTGTGGTCAACAGTAGGATGTGTTCGATTCAGAATGGGTACCAAGGGAGGCATGTAGGCGTCCTATCCTCACACCCCTAAGTTGTGAGTAATTTGCATGTACAAATTAGAATGTGGAAGGAGATGCAGTTCACATTGGGGCCCAAAGGCAGACAGTAAGGACAGGAGTGGCCCTTCTGATGCTGGTCTCTGCTTGTAATGATAGGATTTCTATTCAACACTCAATGTAGAGATCAACAGACAGAGGGGGTTCAAGTCCTGTTAAACTAGGAGTATTTGGCATCGCTATTGTGCCCCATGCACACCCTGGAGTTGTAAAAGCACCCTAGAATTATTGAAGTTGGGTAGAAAAAAATACAGTTTTAAAAACTTACCATATCTTCTTTGGATACGTCGGAGACCATTTGTCCCACATCAGAATTCTCACTTTCTGTTGCCATTATGTGTCTTTGTCAAAGATGATGCAGTGGAAGCTTATGATGAAAAAATAGGGATGGAAACTCTTGAATAAATACAAATATTGCAGGAATATAGTACATAATAAGGTTATGCACTTGTAAAACAAAGACATGAAATTGTTTTAAAAACACAGTTTTAAAAACTTACCATTTCTTCTTTGGATGGGTCAAAGACCATTTGTCCCACATCAGAATTCCCATTTTATGTTGCCATTATATGTGTCTTTGTCAAAGATGATGCAGTGGAAGCTTATGCTGAAAAAATATGAATGGAAACTCAAATATTCCAGGAATATAGTAGATAATAAGGTTATGCTCTTGTAAAACAAAATATAAGCAGTTTTTGGAGAAATTAATATACAAGTCTGCTTATTTCCATAATACAATGTCAATCTGTATTCTGCAAGTATTACACCAGCATGGCCCCCTCCAGAAATGATAAATGAGATCCCAAATCATTTTAAAAGGAAACATCAGACAGCTCAAAGGCATTTATTCAAACTGCAATGGGGTTTATTATAGCAGTACTGCCACATATTTTTTTGATAAACGTGTTGCTTTGTACTATTTATAATACAATTTATGGTTTAAATCATTTTCAAATCATCCCATTGTCTTTTTATTTGCATTTAACAGTGTCCTTACTTTTTGGAAAATTAGATTGTATTGTACTGCACCTATCCTTACTTTAAAGATTTATTTTCTGCTGTTTCATTTTACATTGCCATGTAAATGGAGTTCTGATTAGGGTAGTTTTGCAGTCTGCCCATCCATTTTGTAATGCTTTTTTTATCTTTTAAATCTTACCGCAGGTTCATAATCCATATGCTAATTTGTAGTTTGTTTTTTGTAATCTTAATTCCATGAATTTGTGTATATAAAACAAAATCTCTTTGAGTTCTGCCAAGTTCTTCATTAATATTCATGTGGGTTTTCCTAGAAGGTGGGTGCAGGATAAGGATTGAAGAAGAGAAAGGCTCAGTCCAGGACTGATAGATAGGTACAGGTTAGCTAGTGAGCAGCCTGAGCTCCACTGAGGACAGTCAGGAAAATTATAGTTCCCGGGTAGTAAGAGAGATTAGTTTAGGCTGGCCTCTTTTTCTGATTTTCTCAGACTCGCTTTCATCTAGCAAGGTACCAATGAATTGGAAGAGAGCGGATTTTCCTATATTTAAAAAGGGGTTACGATCTCATCCTTACAATTATAGGCCAGTAAGTTTGAAATCTGTGATGGCAAATTATTTGAAGGCTTGCTAAGGGATCAAATTAAAAATTTTGCCCTATTGAATGCCATTATGAGCAGTAATCATTGGCTTTTTGAAGGATTTTGTGTCAGACAAATTTGATTGCTTTTTGTTTTCCTTGCAACAACCTGGCAAAGTGGCAGATGAGATTCAATGTTAATAAATGTCATGCACCTGGGATGTAAAAATATCCACTTACATCCTTAATGAGACTTCACCAGGCCAATCCATAAGGGAGACATAGCAGTCCTTGTAGATAATAAACTTTGCTGTAGCAAACAATGCCAGTCAGCAAACAAGGTCTTGAGCTGCATTAAAAGGGACATTGATTTGTGGGAGATGGGGCTTATTCTTCCACTGTACAGAACTGTGGTATATGCTGTATTTGTTTTGGTTTCCAGGGCTCAAACAATGCATTTTTGAATTAGAGAGGGTCCAGAGAAGGGCAACTAAACTGGTAAATGGTATGGAAAATCTCAGCTATGGTGAAAGAATGGCCAGGTTGGGTTGTTCGCGCTGGAAAAGAGGCAACTGAGAGGGGGAAATGGTAACTGTGTATAAATATATAAGGGGATCATATAATAATCTCTCTAATGTTTTATTTACAAGTAGGTCTTCCAGATGACAAGAGAGCACCCATTCCCATTAGAAAAAGAGGTTAAATATTGGGAAGGCTTTTGGTACAGTGAGAGCTGTGAAGATGTGGAATTCTCCCCCTGAATCAGAGGTACAGGCTGATACATTAGATAGCTTTAAGATGGGGTTGGATGGTGTTTAGCAATTGAGGGAATACAGAGTTACGGAAGATAGCTCATAGTACAAGTTGATCCACATACTGGTCCACTTGCCATATTGGGGGCAGATTTACTGCAGGTTGAAAACTTGTCAGCGACAGCTTCACTCCCATCCCTAGAGTTACTTCAGCAATGTGACAAAGCGAAGATGCGCTACTTTTCAATTCTGTGTAGCACAACTTTGTTAGAGGTCTTGTGCTCAGGCTAATTTGCAGACAGGAAATTTAAAGTTGAATGGACCTCTTTATGTTACATGGTGCATCTAATACAGTTCAATTACACTGTAATTTAACCTAAAGTCAATAGAGTTGTTATAATGCCCTACACATAAGCCCACTGTAAAATAATGTTCCATATGTTAGAAAATGTATGTGGGGGTGGACTGGTTACACAGCCTATCACCCTTGCATGCACTTCATTGCACTTCACCTGGTATGAGCTGGCGAAGGCAAGTCTGGCGGAAGAGATGTTCAATAAAATTTGAGTAGTAACGTCCTTTAGCTAGAGAGAAAAGGTGCCTGGTGATAGAGTGCAAATTACCTCTAGTGTATATCTCCTTCGCCAGTGAAGTGATGCCTGTGCCCGTTAGTAAAGTGTCCCTGAAAGTGGTAACGCTGGTGAATCGTCGCTGGTGTTAGTCACTTTGCCCTTTAGTAAATCTGCCCCTTGGAGTCAGGAAGGATTTTCCCCCTTTGAGGCAAATTGGAGAGGCTTCAGATGCTTTTCTTTTGCCTTCCTCTGGATCAATTAGCAGTTAGGCAGGTTATATATAGATAATGTATATATATATATATATATAAATATATATAAATGTAATTTGATGGACATGTCTTTTTTCAACCTAACGTATTATGTTACCAAGTACTGCACTTCCATTTATTTATTGGGTTTTAAATTGTACAACAAACGGTGAAAAAACAGTGCACTGTATTATCTACTGATCATAACTAGTGATGGGCGAATTCGCGACGAATTCCCGCGATTTGCCGCTGGCGGATAAATTCGCGAATCGCCAGCGAAATTTCGGTTGGCGAAAATTCGCCAGAAAAACGAGTCGCGCATCGTTTTTGACGCAGCGCAGCGAAAACGACGCGATGCGCCAAAGTTGACGCGACACTCGTCAAAAGCGTCCCGTGACTTGTTTCGCGAATTTTTTGGTGAAGCAAATCTCGGGAGATTCGCCCATCACTAATCATAACTAGTGATGGGCGAATTTATTCGCCAGGGGCAAATTCGCAGCGAATTCCCACGATTCGCCGCTGGCGAATAAATTCGCGAAACGCCAGCAAAAATTCACCGCCGAAAAATTCTGCCAAAAAACGAGTCGCGCGTCTAAAACGGCGCGTTGCGCGACTCGTTTCGCTAATTTTTTCGCAATTCTGGAATTTCTCTGGAAATTCGCAAATTTTTCGGCGAAGCGAAACGCGGGAGATTCGCCCATCACTAATCATAACTGAATAAACCCACAATTTAATGAGGTATAACAAAACAAGAATCAAATAATTCAAAATGGTTTAGACCTTATCGGTGCCCTGGAGTGCAATGACTGAATAAATAAAGCAGGGGAGAGATAGAATAAAAAAAAAAAAGACGTGAAGGCAGTGTCATAAAGCTAATAATTATACCTTCCTATTAGCTCTATTCTAAGATATCCTGAAAATGTGATATTTATTTGCCATATTTACAATACCAAAGAGAGATCTTAATTAAGCATGGTACAGCTATGCGAATAATAAGACTAAACACAAAAAAAATCCGCTCCAAAATTCTCTTGCAGGAAAAAAAAATGATTAAACTCAATATTTGTATTCTCACATTTTTGTATTCTTAGCAGTGAGTACATTAATGGCATCCGACTTTAGGAACCGATGGTAATGTATTTTGAGCACAAATGTTGACAGTTGTACTCAACAGTTCCATCTTGTGTCGTTAAATTAGAAAGACACACAAAGTATGCATGGAAGAACCCTGAGTGCTATATTTTATATTCAACAGTCAATGATTAAATAGGAATACTGCAATACACCCTTAGGAATACCATGTTGAATGTGAATTAACAATCAATATAAACAAAGTTCCTTTTACTTTTATTTTTTTTACAACTCCACTCAGTGGCATCTATTTACAGTAAATAAACTTCCACAAACTGAAAAAAAGAATAGAAAATAATTGGAAGTTAACATGAAGAGAAAAACATTTGTACTTCATTTACAAAAACAGATTATTTTCACATATAATGCCATATTATGGGGCCATTTATCAACAATTAAATTTTATTTTCACTGCAAATTTTTTTTTTTTTTTTAGCCGCAAAAACTGAATTGAATTTTACAAATAAGAACTTGCACAAAACCTGGAAAACACATGTAGAAATCAAGGGGAGCTTGATTGAATTCAAGCTACTTTTTTAAAATTAATTTGCAATTTGGCAGATTTATTGAATATTGAAATCTTTTACTGCGGTTGAGGTTTTTTAGTGTTTTTACACAAATTAGTTTAAAAAAAAGGTAAAAATTAAAATGTTTCCTTACTGTAGCATGGCTTATGGATGAAGTAATGGAACGAACAGTTTTAAAATACAGGATTTTATTAAGTTTATTAAATATGCATTATAAAAGAGAACAGGATTATATCAAATTGTTTATTAGATTGAACAGGATTATGAACAACAGTGACATAACATAACTATCCAATAGTAGTGATGGGTGAATTTATTCGCCAGGAGCGAATTCGCGGCGAATTCCCGCGATTCGCCGCTGGCGAATAAATTCGCGAAACTACAAAAAAAATTTGCCAAAAAAATTTCGCCGCCCAAAAACGAGTCGCGCATCGTTTTTGACGCGCCGAAAACGACGCGACGCGCGACCGAAAATGACGCGACGCGTCGTTTCGCAAATCGGAGAAAAATTCGCGAATTTCTCTGGAAATTCGCGAATTTTTCGGCGAAGCGAAACGCGGCCGTTTCGCCCATCACTATCCAATAGGTTACATTCATAGAAAGGTAAAAAAAAAAAAGACCATTGAACTTGACTTCTTTTCAACCTCAACTTAAAACGATTTAACCAGCAGAAAATTATCTGAATTTCCCAGCAAGCTTAGCTTCCAGGATCAGAGGTGACCATGGTGTCTATAATCACATTAAATATTTTGCTTGTAGCACAGTGAATTTTTTGGTGATGCTTATACATATAGATATGGGATCTAATCAGTTAATAGTGCTGCACTGACATTTGTTTCTCAAAAGAGCAAATAGATTTTTTTATATTTAATTTTGAAATCTGACATGGGATTAGACATTTCCAGTTTCCCAGCTGCCCTCAGTCATGTAACTTGTGCTCTGATAAATTTCAGTCACTCTTTACTGCTGTACTGCAGAGACTTCAGTCACTCTTTACTGCTGTACTGCAGAAACTTCAGTCACTCTTTACTGCTGTACTGCAGAAACTTCAGTCACTCTTTACTGCTATACTGTAGTACTCACCTTTACCCCCAGCAGCCTGACATCAGAATAATGGGAAGGTAACCAGACAGCAGCTCCCAAACACAAGGTAACAGCTGCCTGGTAGAGCCAAGAACAACACTCAATAGTAAAATCCAGGTCCCACTGAGACACATTCAGTTACATTGAGTAGGAGAAACAACAGCCTGCCAGAAAGCAGTTCCATCCTAAAGTGCTGGCTCTTTCTGAAAGCACATGACCAGGCAAAATTAGCTGAGCTGCACCTGCACGCCACTATTATAAATAAAAAAAATACAATTTCTGGTTCAGGAATGCAATATTGTAGAGTGAATTATTTACAATGTAGATAGTGTAATTTAGAAATAAAAACTACACCATAAAACTTGTGACATAATCCCTTTAAATGAACCCAGTAGTCTGTTTCTGCTTCCAATAAGGATTCATTATTTCTTAGTTGGGATGAGGAACAAGCTATTGTTTTATAATTGCACAGAAAAAGGAAATCATAAGGATTAATTATATCTTAGTACAAGCTACTGTTTTTTTATATTACAGAAAAAGCAAATCATTTTAAAAAAAATCTGAATTGTTTGATTATAACAGAATCTACAAGAGACACCCTTTTTGTAATTTCGAGCATTCTGGATAATGGGTTTCTGGATAACAGATTCCCATACCTGTATTAAACATGCATGGATATTTACCCAGTTCTCTTACGCAATAGTTTTTTTAAAGGTATATAGTGCAACAATATTGAGCTATTAACAAATCTGTAAAATAATCTATCAGTGAGAAATCATATACTTGGGCATGTTCTACCACTAGTGATGGGCGAAACGGCCGCGTTTCGCTTCGCCGAAAAATTCGCGAATTTCCAGAGAAATTCGCAAATTTCTAGCCGATTCGCGAAACGAGTCGCGTCGTTTTTGACGCGCGTCGCGTCGTTTTTGTCGCGCGTCGCGTCGTTTTTGTCGCGTTAAAAACGACGCGCGGCGAATTTTTGCGCGGCGAATTTTTTTGCCCGTTTCGCGAATTTATTCGCCAGCGGCGAATCGCGGGAATTATATAATAATAAATTCGCCCATCACTATCTACCACATAACTGTAGGTGTCTGCTACATTTCCCCAATTTTAACTTGCCCATACCATAAGCCAAAGTAAAATGTTTATTATGAATGTGTTTAACAGTAGATGGTGTATCAATGTTCTGATGTCCCAGATCATTGCAATGTAGTCCTTTTTCTTCTTGTGGTGCATCACAGACCTAGAACTAAAAACAACCAAAATTATCTATTACACTGGAAAATCCAAGTTACCCCCCCCCCCTAAATGAATGTAATATTTGGATTATGTTTAAAATCTTAGCGGTATCTGTTATGCATGGGAACTGGTGTTTTCTGCATAAGGGATCTTACAAAAAAAACCAATCAAAATCATTCTTTATAAAAAAAATAACTCAATTGTGAATTAAACCTAAAAGGCTGGTTTTTGCTTCCAATAAGGATTAATTACATCATAGTTTGTATCAAGTATAATGTAAGGAAATCATTTTTTTTTTTTTTTTTTGGATCATTTAGATAAAATTGAGTCTCTGGGAGATGGCCTTCCTGTTATTCAGAACTTTGTACATGACAGGTTTCTGGATAACAGATGCCTTACCTGTACAACTAAAACCTAAAACTTATATTGCAATATTTAAAAATTAATTCTACATTAAAAACACTCCTTTTTATAATGGTCTTGGGAAGGATTGTTTTACTTTCTAAATCCCAAATAATGAACATTCATTATGCTCATACAAGTATGGGACCTGTCATTCAGAATGCTCGGGACCTGGGGTTTTCCAGATAATGGATATTTCTGTAATTTGGGTTTTCATACTTCAAGGGGCAGATTTACTAAGGGTCGAATTGTCGAGGGCTTTTAGCCCTCAAATTCGACCCGCAAATAATTGGCGAATAAAAATTTGTTTTTCGAATATTCGCAATATTCACAGCATTTGATCGTACCAATACTATTCGATACGAAAACTTTTTAAAAAAGCCTATGGGGGCTTCCCATAGGCTTCTAATGCAATTCCGTAGGTTCAATCTGGCGAAATAGGCAGTCAAATAAAAATTTAAAGGGCAAGTTCTTCGACCGTCGAATAGTCGAGCGATCGAATATATATTTATCCGATGCGACTGAATATTTCATATTCGATGGTCAAAAATACTTAATTTGCATATTCGAATATTCGCACAATCGAAAATTCGAGCGAATTTTGAATCCTTCACACAAATTTAGTAAATCATCCCCTAAGTCTACTAGAAAATCATGTAAACATTAAATAAAGCCAATAGGCTGGTTTTGCTTCCAATAATAATTAATTATATCTTAGTTGGGATCAAGTATAAGCTACTGTTTTATTATTACACAGAAAAAGGAAATTGTTTTTAAATATTTGGATAAAATGTGATCTATGAGAGGTGGACTTCCCTTAATTTGGAGCTGTCAAGATAATGGGTTTCCGGATAACAGATTTATTAAACTTTATTAAACATATGGGAAGGAGAAACCTGTTCTGGACCAAACTGATCCTTATGAAAGTATAAAGGTGAAGATACCATAATGTTATATCTAACACAAGTAACTAGTGATGGGCGAATTTATTCGCCAGGGGCGAATTCGCGGCTGGCGAATAAATTCGCGAAAACACTAGTCGCATGTCGTTTGTGACGCGACAAAAACGACGTGATGCGTCGAAAGTGACGCGTCAAAAACGTGCCGCGACTCGTTTCGCTAATTTTTTCGCGACTTTCGCTGGAAATTCTCTAATTTTTCGGTGAAGCAAAACTGGGTAGATTCGCCCATCAATACAAGTAACTCCAAACTAGACTTGCTGAGAAATTTTTATGGAGATGTTTCACTGCTCATCCGAGCAGCTTCAAATGATGAGCAGTGAAACGTCTTCATTACAATTTCTCAGCAAGTCCAGTTGTTTTGAGTTACTTGTGCTAGATATACTATGACCTGGATGTATGAGAATCTTCATAGTCATATGATAATGTTCATCCTTATATATGGCCTATTTATGTGAATATCACCAGACTTACCAGCTAATTTAATGGTACTCATCCCCACGATCACAGAACTCACTGTTGTTATAATTTGCGCTAAAACAAAAGCGGGACCAAACATAAATGATACTGCTTAAATTATGGGACCATTTTACCAGCATTCAATATTTTTTTCACAAATTGTAATTCTATAAAAACGTGTTTTTAAAATTTCTCAAAAATTTGCGATTTATTAAGTGCAAAAACCATGAAAAACTCTAATACAAAAATGCACCAAGTAAAAGCTGACAAGGTCCTCAATAAGTCAACTGGAGCTGTGATGATGTTATTGGACCTTTTTTTTTATCCATTTAGACTTTTAGAGGTTTTCAGACTTTTTTGCTAGTAAAAAAGAGAGTTTTTTTTGCATTGTTCACTGTTTATATTTTAATAAATGATGTGGCATTACAGATCATGAGTTAACTTGTGGTTTGAAAGACCTCTAAAACCACTAAAATTAGATTGTTGATAAATGGGCTTTTCTATAAAAGAGACTCCATCCACACATTCCTGCTCCATTGTGCTTAGCATAGAGTAACATGCTGGAATTGCATTAGCACATCTCTCTGTATAAGCTGTTTGCGACTTAGGGTTTTGCATTATTCTGCAACGTGCCAAGCCCCCTTCAATTTTCTAGTTATGGGAAAACCATAGGAAAGCCAGTTACACCCTAAAATTCCAGGGACAAAAATAACTGCACATCTGCATTGTTTTTTACATCTTTGGGATTTAGTGAACCAAAATATTGTAATATAAAGGTGGGGCACGAACCTAAAACAACTGTAAACCTTTAACTAGCAGTATAGAATTATAAGCAGGTTAATCTTATGTGCATAATGTGCTGGTCCCTTTGTATGATAGAGGTTTTTAGTTTCTAAAAATGTTAATGGAACACAAACTATACTTTAGCGCTCAGTTCATAATGTTCTGTTCACATTTTACTTTGTGTCGCAGCACCCTGAAAGCCAAGTCAAGATCTTTCTTTACTCCCTAGAAGTTTACACAAAAGATTGTACATTCTTAAAAATGTTGTGGTGCCATTCAGGCAAGCTGCGTTTTTTCTTTCCCAGATTTAACAGTTTCCTGGAATTTACACAGTTTGGGAAAAGTAAAATCAGGGTTCTTGTGATATTTGTGGGTGACTGTACCCCATGAAATCCAATAACAAGACCTGCTCTGATCACTTTCTCTGAGCTTCTGACCCAATGAACCACCCATTTATTAATGTTTATATGTATATTATACTCTTCTTATCATTAAATTATGTTCACTCACCGGTGCTGATCCTTATTTTGGAGTCAATACCTGCATGAAACACAATGTAAACTGAGACACTCTGTAGGGCAGGACTACTAAACACATTGTTATCCCAGTGATACTTCAACCCTGATACAGTGACCCATCAATGGACCAAACTAGTTAACCTTGAACTAAGCCTATGGGCTGAATGGATAAATATTTGGTATGGCCACATTTCTATTGTTCCATTCGTTCTGGATGGCTTTTTTATGTGGCATACACTTTTGTTGTGCATTGGCCAATAAAATGGTCACATTTTCGAAAGGGTGTTAAGGGATAAGATGTTTGATTTCTCTGCAAATCATAGTTTTATGAGTTTGTGCTGCATGGTTTTATGTGTAATAGATCTTGCCAGACTAACTAAAAGGAGAAGGAAAGGGGTTTTACACTTGGAGGTGCTTAATGTTAGGCACCCCAAAGTGACTACTTTTACCTACCTGATACCCCAAGCCGATGCTCCTATCAGCAGAAAACCACACCAGTCTGGGCTTCTTCTAATGAGCACCACATAGAGAGATCTACTTCCTGCTGCTTTGATTTCAAAATTTCCTGGGGAAATCGCATGCGCAGTAGATAGGCGACTTTTTTTGTTAAAGTTCGGCTTTCCACTCAGAAGACTAGAGGAAGCAGGAAGATGGTGTTCACTAGAAGAACCCCGGACCAGTGTGGTTTTCGGCTGATAGGAGCCCTTTCCTTCTCCTTTATTAATGAGAAGGTGAGCAGGAACCTCTATTCTGGGTTGGCAGTGGATGTGCTCTACTTAGACATTGCTAAAGCATTTGATACAGTGCCACACATAAGGTTAATGGTTAAATTAAGGAATATTGGCCTGAAACATAATACTTGGATAGAGAACTGGCTGAGACATAGGTTACACAGAGTGGTGGAACATGGGACATTTTTTAATTGGACTAGTGCCGTTAATGGAGTGCCGCAGGGGTCTGTCCTGGGTCCTTTTGCTTTTCTATTTGTTTAGTAACCAGGACAAAGGAATTGAAAGTATTGTTTCTATTTTTGCTGAGGATACTAAATTTGCAGAACTATTGGTCATGTGCAGGATGCCGATGCATTGCAGTCATTTGACTAAATTGGAAAACTGGGCAGAAAACTGGTGGATTTAGTTACACACTAAATGCCAGTGTGTTGGGAGTTTCCTTAAAGTAATACTGACACTAGAAAATTATTATTCAAAATATTACATCAGAACCTATAGCTTATGTTGATCATTTTTCACCAATAGAGCTGCTTTTGTAAGTAATTGTTACTTGAAGTTCCTAAACCTAACCCTTCACACCAAGTCAGAGTTTCTAATGCCTGTTAGTACTGTTGAAGCTCAAATATGGCAGCCCCCATCAGAGTGGAACATAGGGGATCAGATGGCTAATGTAAAAGCATCTGTAAATACTTTTATGGAAAAATTATAGATAGCATGCAAAAACAATGTTATGATAGATGTAAAAAAAAAAAAAAAAGTTTAATTTCTGGTGTCAGTATATCTTTAACTGTGAAGGATCTAGGGATTTTGTAGATAACACATTGTCTAATTCTGGGCAGTGTCATTCTGTGGCCACTAAAGCAAATAAAGTTCTGTCTTGCATTAAGGGCATTAACTCAATAGATGAAACATAGTTTTCCCTCGTTGTAGGTCGCTGGTGAGGCCTCACCTGTATGCCGTGTAATTTTGGGCATCAGCCCTTAAAGTAGTTCACCTTCCAAACACTTTTTTCAGTTCATTTGTTTTCAGATTGTTCCGCAGAAATAAAGACTTTTTACAATCACTTTTCATTATTTATTTTTTACTGTTTTTCCAAAATCTAAGTGTAAAGTTGAATGTTGGTGTGTCTGGTGTTTGAGTTTGGCAGCTCAGTAATTCGGGTGCAGACTCTAAACTGATACAATTTTGCAACATTTAGTTGATCCATTTCTCAGCAGCATCTCTGGAGTATTAGCAACTATTGTATTAATTCTAACAGCTATCTGTAATAAAACCCAGAAATTCTGCTCAGTAAGGGACAAAGATAAGAAATGTATCAATTAAATTTATCAATTTTTAACAGTTTTAAGAAGGTGAAAAATTACACTTTACACTTCAATATCAGAAATACAGTCACACATAGAAAATAGAAAGTATTTGGAAAAAGCCATTATTTCTGGTGATCAATCTAAAACTAACTAGTTGAAGGTGAACAACCTCTTTAAGAGGGATATAAATAAGCTTGAGAGAGTGCAGATACTAAGTGCAACTAAACTGGTTAGAGGGATGGAAGACATAAAGACTGTCAAGGTTGTGAGAGCTGCTTGTAGTACCACATTTTTTACCTCTTGTGGCAATAAAATTGTGGCAGGATTTGTGACATTGGTTGCATTTTTATTTGAAAGAATCACTAAGCATGTCCCCAAAGCCTTCCTTTGAATTAGACCACCAGGTGCAGAACCTATCTTTCAATACATGCATCGTTTCTTGGTGAGCTAAACCCTCCATACAATTTGCACAACACTGGAGAGAGCACTGAGCGTCTGGATACATTTGTTTGCACCATGGGAACAAATACATCTGTGTAATCTAATTAATCTGGGAGATTCAACATATTTAGCAAATGAAACAGAAGATGGTTCGTAGGACTCACCATTTTCACATGTAGACTCTTCAGCCTCTAGAGTAGAAATGCAGTTTTAGACCATCATATAAAATTATTCAGTTTTAATGGAAACATATTTCATAACTATGGTCATTTCCCATCCAATTGTAAATGTTATGCATTAAAGGTAAACTGTAAAGTACTAAATTGTGACCTATATTTTACATTCAGTTCAAGGCCCACTTGGAAGTCCAATGTTTTGTCAGGGTCTCCCTTAGCTTTTAAAAAGGTTATATAGAAACATTGAGTTAACAGTCTACCCAAGGCACACATTAGCAGTTACCCAAAATCTCCCCCTAACTGGCATTCAGGCTGGGTCCCCTTAGCTTTAGTGATGGGCGAATCTTTCCAGCAAAATTCACGAATTGGCGACAAAATTCGTGAAACGAGTTGCAGCACGTTTTTTATGCGCGACTGATTCGCCCATCACTACTTAGCTTAGAACAAGATTACAGATATATTAAAACATTGGGTAACAGTCATCCTGCCATAATTGCAGGGATACCAGGGTACAAATAAACAGTCACCCCAAATCTCCCCCTAACTGACCTTCAGACTGGGCCCCCTTAGCTCATAACAAGGTTACAGATATATAGAAACATTGGGGTATCACTATAGTTCCAGGGGTACCCAGGGTACAAATAAACACTCACCCCTAACTGATCTTCAGACTGGGCCCCCTTAGCTCATAACAAGGTTACAGATATATAGAAACATTGAGGTGTCACCCTTCTATAGTTCCAGGGGTACCCAGGGTACAAATAAGCACTCACCCCAAATCTCCCACCTAACTGACCTTTAGACTGGCCCCCTTTGCTCATAACAAGGTTACAGATATATAGAAACATTGGGCTCACAGTTACCCTATTATAGTTCCAGGGGTACCCTAGGGTACAATAAAGCACTTGCCCCAAATCTCCTCCTAACTGGCTAGGTTGGGCCCCCTTAGATTATCTATAAGAACAAATTACATTTTTAACTTTTTACTTTAACAGCCATTCAGTCAGAAATCCCCTAATCTAGCACTCCAAGCAGGGCAGCGTGAGTAATTATGATATTAGAAAACAAAAATTGACACAATTAACTCACTATTTTCCATCTCTAAACTGTCACCTAGAGAGGAAAGGAAATGTGAAATGTTAGAAAAGATTTGAAGAAAAGATACGAAGATATTTCAGTTTCAAACAGAAACCCACCAATAAACCTCAAATTCTAATGTCTAACAGAAAATAAACCACACTATTAACAAGGGCATAGCTGCACATTGCCTTCTGCTGAATAGTGTCATTTGCAGAATGCCAGGAAAAAACTCTTTGAAAATACCTTTATAAAGATTGTATTTTTGTAAATATATATATAATACATTTCTAGCCAGCTTTAGGCATGATTAGGTTTCTGATCGGCTTGCAAAAACAACAATAGCAGCACATAATTCAACCAATTACACATAATTGTTTAAAAATATAGGGGTCACTAAATGAATACAGATCAACATCAGCTTATAGCTATTCTTCCTTTTGTATAGCTTTTATTTTATAGACAACATTACTATTCATCTAATCTGCCTTTGAAATTGGTACTTGGTTGCTAGGGTAGGTGCAACTGGCAGCAGTTAAAATTCCATGCCCGAGATCTAAAAAAAGATAAATAGAATTGAATCAGATTGTAAATACCCCTAAAAAATTACTGTATCATATTTTTAACCATCTCTTTAATCAGGGAAGATAAAGAGGAAAGTACTTATTTGAGAAGGAACTTAATTTAAGGAGGTCCATTAATAAGTAATATTTTGATTAATATTATTTAGATTTTATAAGTATGTGTGTGTGTGATATATAGTCATACACCAACTATAGAATTTAGTATCACAATAGTCTTGGATATTCTCCAAGACCCTCCCAAAGTCATTAAAGAATCATCATCACCTGGCAGTGCATTCCACAACCTCACTGTGAAGAACCACCTACTCTGTTCCTTTAAATGAAACTCCTTTTCTTCTAGTCTGAAGGGGTGGCCTCTGATGATCCTCTATATGGGTAAAAAGGTCCCTTGATATTTGTCTATAATGTCCTCTAATGTATTTGTAAAGTGTAGTCCTGTCCCCTCGCAATCGCCTTTTTTGAGAGAAACAACCCCAACCAGGACAGTCTCCCCTCATAATTTAGGTCTTCCATCCCTCTAACCAGTTTAGTTGCACTTAGTTAGTCTCTCCAGCTCATGTATATCCCTCTTATGGACCAGAGTCCAAAACTGCACTGCATACTCCAGATGAGGCCTTACCAGGGACCTATAAAGAGGTATAATTATGTTTTCATCCCTTGAGTTTATGCCCTTTTTTATGCAAGACAGAACTTTATTTGCATTAGTAGCCACAGAATGACACTGCCTGGAATTAGACAACTTGTTATCTATAGGATCCCCAGATGCTTCTCAGTTAAGGAAACTCCCAACACACTGCCATTCAGGGGCATATATATTTATTTTTTTGTATGGCCGAAACTGTAAAATCCGACTAGGGAATCAAACGTTATCATACACTGGCCCTTTAAGAACTCAAATTTGACTATTTGTCAACTAAAACCTGCTGAATTGCAGTTTTAGTCAACTGGGATCAATTTGGAATTGTTTACAACCTTCCTGACAGTTTTTTTTTTTGTGGGGGGGAAAAACTTGAAATCGATTAATTTGGTCAGATCACTGTGCAAAGTGGCAGCATCCTGCATGGAACCTATAGTTCTGCACAATTTAGTATCATCTGCAAAAATAGAAACCTCTTAAATTTTTTTTCCTGTGTTCCAATAAATAAATAAACAAATAAAATGTATATAGAAAGAAAGTGATGGCCCTCAGAATATGCTCCTGAGCTCAACAATCACTAAGTGTTCAATGTGGTTTTCAACAGGTACAATATGTGCTTCCTTTGTGCACCACATCATCCCACCTTTTGACATATATATCACTGAGAAAAGGAAGTATGTCAGAAAAGTGGTGCAGATAAATCTGGAAAGCATGAACTGCCCCGTACATAATTTCTAGTCTGTGGTTTAACAGTGTGATAACTAGGGGCTAATTTCTAAACCACTTTAATGTAGTACTGTTTTTTTCCCACTATTGGTTTGCAGATGTCCCTTCACTAAAATGTTTTTTGCCTCCACTGTGGCTGCTTTTCAAGCAACGTCTCAAGGCATTTGATGGTCGTCTCAATTCAGCTGTCGAAATGGATTTATTTAGGGTTTACACACCCCCTGACTCAATTCTTGGGGCAGTGGCAGAATTATGCTACACTTATTACTTTGAACTTTGTCCAGAAAGATGTAATTTAACCATCTTTACATTGCAGATAAGATATTCTCTGGTTTTTAGGCACCACATTCATTTGGCCACCTTTCTTAGAAGGCCATTAAAATTCAACTGGATATGGTTGGCCTATAACTGTAAGTATAAGGAAGTATGGTGGTGATAGAATGATGCTTCTGTAGCTGCCTCATCTTTCAGCATAACACTGATCCCAAAGACCTACAATGGCTCAATCAGAGCCTTGATCTCAAGCCAGATGAGGATTCATGACACTATTGGAATAAAGAGGTTCTTGTGTACTCTCTTACTAACTAGAACAACTGGACTTGCGGAGTATCCTGATAGCTGAGTAGCCTGATAGAGAAGCGGATAAACATCAATGCATTATATACAGTCATTACTGAAGTCAGCATTCAACAATCCCAGGGCAATGAAACATATTGAAAAAGACATTTCTCTGGTTAGAATGGTGGGCCAATGATATTCACATTAGCGGGGTACTTAAAAAGAGACAGGTAAACTTTGAATAATACAGCATTTATCATATCCTGTGGGTGGATCTGTTAATCAGTCATTTGATCAAGATTCTGTGTAAGTGAAAACAAACAGAAAGGATGCAAAAAATGGGCAAATTCCAGTGGCATAGAACATTTAGGGCTCATTGTATTTACCAGTTTTGCCACTGGAGCTTTTTAGTGCTCTCCTGTTTCTGGTTCTTGTAGTACATGTTATGTTCCTCCCTTATGCTCCCTTGTTTCCACCCACCTCATTATCCACCTTTTCAATTTTTTATTATATTTTAGACCCTTTATAAGCCCACCCCTGACCTTGCTCTGCACTTCGTCATTGAGCCATTTGCTGTGATCATGCCATCCTGTAAAAACCTTAATCCTGTGACATGTTTAACCTGATCCTGAGTTCTTAGGTTAAGCTTTCAGCTAAAAACACACAATAGAAATGGTGGTCATTTAAAATGATATTAAATCATTACTATTCAAAATTTATTCCCTTAAGGAGTAAATGTAGAAGCTCTAAGAATCATCCTATGTGGCGTAATACACAAGTAAAGAAGTTAATAGGAAAGAAGAGAAAACTACAAATCATTTTAGGATAGAAGCTGCGTTTGATGAATATAAACCAGTTTACCAGCTAAGGAGGTCCCTCTGTTAAAAGGAAAACAGACAAATACTAATTTAACATATAATTCTCCTCAAAGTAATGTACATTTAATAAGTAAAAGTAGTAACCTCTGTTGTATGGTCGCAAATGCATGAGGTTTAAAATGGGAGACCTGGAATTAATTGCATGCGCTAAAAATTATGATATAATTGGCATCACTGAGACTTAGTGGGATGAAACATGGGACTGGACTGTGAATTTAAATGGTTAGGCAAGCTAAAATTTATATGGAAAAGGATTATTTTTTATGTTAAAGTTGAAAAAAAAATGAAGCAGGAAGGGGTAGGACATTTATTATCAGAGGGGGTCAGCTGGTTGATGAGAACAAGCATAAAGCTCAGGTTCTGAATGCATACTATTGTCTGTTTACACAAATGAGGAACCAGCTAATGAAGGTTTCCTTATTAATAGTCCCAATTCTAATAATACATCTAATGATGCATGGTTCACACATGATGAAATGTAAAAGAGACTAGAACATGTTAAGCTAAACAAAGGTCCACGGCCAGACGGGATTCATCCCAGGGTGCTTAGCGAGCTTAGATCTGTGATTACCATACCTCTCTACTTAATTTTTCAGGATTCATTGAGGTCTGGGATGGTGCTGAGAGACTGGCGAATTGCTAGTGTGGTGCAGCTATTCAAAAAGGGATCCCATTTTCTGCCTCAAAACTAGGTGGTAGGAAAGCTTTTCGAAGGATTAATAAAGGATAGGATATTGGACTTCATAGCAAATAACAATACTATGAGTCTGTGCCAGCATGGTTTTATGCGTAATAGATCTTGCCACGCTAACTTCATTTCTTTTGATGAGAAGGTAAGCAGGGACCTTGATTCTGGGATGGCAGTGGAGGTGATTTACTTAGACTTTGCTAAAGCATTCAATACAGTGCCACACAGAAGGTTACTGGTTAAATTAAGGAATGTTGGCCTGGAATATAGTATTTGTACCTGGATGGAGAACTGACTAAAAGAGTGGTGGTAAATGGAACATTAGACCAGTGTTGTTAATGGGGGTACTACATGGCTCTGTACTGGGTCCCTTGCTTTTCAACATGTTTATTTATGACCTGGATGTGGGCATTGAAAGTACAGTTTCTATTTTTGCAGATGATACTAAATTGTGCAGAACTATAGGTTCCATTCAGGATGCTGCCACTTTGCACAGTGATTTGAAGTTGAGAAACTGGGCAGCAAACTGGACTCCAGTCCTTAAGAGGGATATAAATAAGCTGGAGAGAGTGCATAGACAAGAAACAAAACTGGTGAGAGGGATGGAAGACTTAAATTATGAGGGTTGGCTGACCAGGTTGGGGTTGTTTTCTCTGGAAAAAAGGTGCTTGCGAGGGGACATCATTACACTTTACAAATACATTAGAGGACATTATAGACAAATATCCGGGGACTTTTTTTACCCATAATGAGGATCACTGTACCAGAGGCCACCACTTCAGACTAGAAGAAAAGGACTTTCATTTGAAGCAGAGTAGGTGGTTCTTCACAGGTTGTGAAATGCACTGCGGAGTGATGTTGTGATGGCTGATTCTGTTGATGCTTTTAAGAGGGGCTTGGATGATTTTTTGGACGTACATAATCTCAAAGGCTGTTTTGATACTTATCTCTACAGTTAGTATAGCTATGGGCAAATACGGTTTGTGTGAAAGAGTGTATGGGTGTGTGTGTATGCTGGGTTTTAATTTGGAGGGGTTGAACTTGATGGACTGTCTTTTTTCAACCCAATTTAACTATGTAAATATATTAATAGAAAAAGATGCAGGTTGAAAGTGTTGTTCCATTAAATTATAGTACCAGTATGGTTGTAACAGATACAGAAAAGACATATGTGCTAAATGAGTTCTTTTCTTCCGTGTATACAGTAGAAAGTCTGAGTTCCCAGGCTCCCTTCATAGCTGCAGTGATGGCTCAGTTCAATCTAGTTAGTGAGTCATTTAGGATATGATTGATAAAGCTGTAGTAAAAATAAATATAAACAAGGCTCCAGGACCTGATGGCATGCACCCTCGTATTCTAAGAGAGCTTTGTTTAGTTTTAGACCAGCCCCTAATTCTGATTTCCTCTTCGCTTTCATCTGGTATAGTGCCTATGGATTGGATAAAAGCTGATGTCATTCCAAGATTTAAGGGATTATGGTCTCAGCCTGCCAATTATAGGCCAGTAAATTTGACACCTGTGGTGGGCAAATTATTTGAAGGCTTGTTAAGGGATCACATTCAAAATTTTTAGTGAATGGCATTATGAGCAGCAATCAGCATGGCTTTATGAAGTATAGCAAATCACAATAACACAAATCACCCGGAGAGCTTGTATTTTGCTTCTTAAGTCATCTTGTGTAGTTTATTGCAGAAAAACATGCATGTTTTTCTGCAATAAACCACACAAGATGGCAAATTGTGATTTGCAATTTTGGCATCCGTTGATGAGCAGATACACAAGGTATTAGGACAACCTATATTTATGAAGGATAGGTCATGTCAGACAAATTTGATTGCTTTTTATGATGAGGTAAGTAAGATGCTGGACTGTGAGGGAGGCAGTAGATGTGATATATTTAGATATTACCAAAGCGTTTAATACCGTGCCTCACAAACAACTGCTTTCTAAACTAAGGTCTTTTGGGCTTGAAGTAGTTTGCACACAGATATGAAAATGGCTACAGGATTGGGTACAGAAGGTGGTTGTTAATGGTACATTCTCTACTTGGAGTAAGGTTTTAGTGGGGTCCCTCAGGGCTCAGTATTGGGTCCACATTTATTTAACTTGTTCATTAATGACCTAGAGCAGGGGTCCCCAACCTTTTTTGCTCGTGAGCCACATTGAAATTTAAAAAAGAGTTGGAGAGCAACACAAGCATGACAAAGTCCATATGGATGTCAAATGTCTGATTGGCTTTTTGGTAACCCCTATATGGACTGACAGCCTACAGGAGAGAATGTTTGGCAGGACATCTGTTTTTTATGCAACCAAAACTTGCCTCTAAGCCATTAATTAAAAAATAAGCACCTGCTTTGAGGCCACTGGGAGCAACATCCAAGGAGTTGGAGAGCAACATGTTGCTCGCGAGCTACTGGTTGAGGATCACTGACCTAGAGGAATGTATCATTGTGTACAGATGACACAAAACTATCCAGCCCATTAATTCCAGCCAGGATGTGGCATCCTTGCAACAGGATCTTGACAAACTGGCAACCTGGGCAGCTAAGTGGCAAATGAGATTCAATGTTGATAAATGTAAAGTCATGCACCTGGGACGTAAAAATACCCAAACCAGTTATACTCTTAATGGGACTGCACTAGGCAAATCCATTATGGTAAAGGAACTTGGAGTCCTTGTTGATGATACATTTGGCTGTAGCAAGCAATGCCAGTCAATACATCAAGGGCAAATAAGGTCTTGAGCTGTATTAAAAGGGGCATAGAGTCACGGGAGGAGGGGTTCATTCTTCCACTTTGTGGAGCACTTGTAAGGCCCCATCTAGAATATATAATATAGCCGTTCAGTTTTGGTCTCCATCACTCAAACAGGACATTATTGTATTAGAGAGGGTACAGAGAAGGACAACTAAGCTGGGGAAACCTATGGAAAATCTAGCTATGAGGAAAGACTGGCCAAATGCTGGAGAAGAGGTGCTTAAGTGGTGATATAACTATGTATAAATATACAAGGGGATCATATAATAATCTCTCTAAGGCTTTATTTACCAGTAGGTCTTTCCAGCTGACACCAGGTCACCCATTCTGAATAGAAGAAAAGAAGTTCCAGCTAAATATTCGGTAGGGTTTTTTTTTACAACAAGAGCTGTGAAGATGTGGAATTCTCTCCCTGAATCTGTTGTACTAGCTGCTACTTTAGATAGCTTTAAGAAGGGTTTGAATGCCTTTTTAGCAAGTGAGGGAATACAGGGTTATGGGAGATAACTCATAGTAAAAGTTGATTCAGGGACTAGTCCGATTGTCATTTTGGAGTCAGGAATGAATTGTTTCCCCTCAGGCAAATTTTAGAGGCTTCAGATGGTTTTTTTTGCCTTCCTCCGGATCAACTAGCAGTTAGGCATATTGATGTCCCATATTGTGTCTTCAGATAGTATAGTAGTATAGTGTTTATATACTATACAGTTTGCACATGGTATCAGATAAGTTGTTTTCTAGCAGTAGTAGAGTTTACACTTCCAAAAGAACTATTAGCCCACCCACAATCAAAATATAAATGGGTTTCTGTATTCACTAACCATAGTTTTCATCTTGGTCCATCTCTCTTTCGTCATCTTGTTGGTCCCCTGAGCTTCCAGCACATAGAAGAACTTGAGGGGGGATAAAGGAACATGGGACAGTGTATAATAAAATGTGAGCACAGGAGAAAGGAATAAGGTTAATCTGTAGGTGCTGTGTAGGTTGGAGGGAGGGTGCTGGAGTTTTTGTCAACAGATTCACATCAATTTCCTCAGGGTACTGGAGGCAGGACAGAGTTAATGGTTATTGGCTAAGTAGGTGGCACTATGGGGTGCCAGATAGAATGTTCAAGACCTCCATTGAGAAGGTCAATAGATTCTTCACACTCTAAAGTCTACAGACTTGAGTTCTTTTAGTGGTAGGACATCCATAGGGTGCCAACTGACTGCACCACCAACTGAAATCTTGCACAGATCAAGCTGGCAAATGGAATGGGGTGAAACCTCTTCATGGACCCTCCATCTATCAGTAGAAACTCATGAGCAGATAGCAAAAAAGGGGAAGACTAAATCACACCACCATGTGAACCTTCCTCCTTTCTATAGTGGTTTAAAGTGGTTGTTCACCCCTTTTAGTATGTCATAGAATTGCTAATTCTAAACAAATGTCATATCTGTAAAGCTCTGTAAGGCTACAAATGTATTGTTATTGCTCCTTTTTATTACTCGTGTTTCTATGCAGACCTGTCCTATTCATATTCCAGTCTCTCATTCAAATCAATGCATGTTTGCTAGGGTAATTGTACCCTAGAAGCCTAACTGCTGAAATTGCAAACTGGAGAGCTGCTGAATAAAAAACGAAATAACTAAAAAAAAAAAATCACAAATAAAAAAATGTCAATTGCAAACTGTCAAAATATCAGTCTCTACATCATACTATGTTTTTTTTTAGAATTTACATTGTAGTGGAAAACCCCCCAAATGTTTGGAGATTTTATTATACCCTGAGGATGTAAAAGTCAGAATCCGAAAATCCGGCATCTCAAACTTGCCAAGGTTGTATACTATATGGGAGTGGTCCCTATCCTATTTTTAATTTTATGTGGTCTGCACTGGAATTAGCCCAAAAATACAACTATTTCAAACTTTTAGGGCAAAAATCCAAAAAAATTCTGGCGTTTCGGGACAAAACTGTACAATTTGGGTTTTCGCACGATTTATCGAGTTTGACCTGATCTGATTAAATTGAGATTTTTACATAAATATTGTCCAATTGTTGAATCTTGTTAGGTCGCACTTTATTTAAAAAAAAAATCAGAAAAAAAGTAATTTTGGTAAATATCTCCCTGAAAGTTCATTTAAGTCATCAACCCCTTTCGGTATGCAGTGTTTAAAAATTAAAATGATTACATTTTCTTATATATGGGTGTGCAGTGCCTTGTATGAGCAATTTCAGATTTTCATAATTATTTGGTCCCATTCCTGTTACTGTTCTGATTGTGTAGCCCAAAATACTTATAGAAAACAATGGATTGGATCGGCAAGGTAGAATAAGGCAGATCACTTTGCTCCTGAGTTGAAAGAATATATATTAGAATAAATTACTTTGTTTCATTGACATTATTTCAAGGACTGAATCCCATTAAATACAATATATATTATTCGTGGTAAATACACAAAAAATACTTTTCCCATTAAAATAATTGTGAAGATTCTTCAGATCTTAGACAGATGGAATCAGCCTTAAAGTTTTACACTACTGTTAAGTACCCTACACAGACATTTTCTTTAGATTTTACTTCCCCTTTAGGAGGAAAGGTAGTTACTAGAGAGGTTCATTGCAGTAGTGGTACATACCTCCCCATAGAAATCACCACTTCTAGAGTTGTGTCTATCACACAGCTGTGTCAGTTTCTAACAAGATATTTAGATAATTGTATACTTACCAAAAAGTGCTGGGATTAAATACAGCATCATAAACAGCCTTCCCATCCTGTAAAAGATCAGTCAGCCTTAAAAAAGTGAACATTGGCTATACACCTATTAAAATCCCACAATACATTTTTATTGGATATTCTCTTCAGTTCAATCTGATCAGGGCAGCTTCAATAATGAAAGTTAAAGGAACAATAACACCAAAAAATGAAAGCGTTTTAAAGTAATGAAAATATCATATAATGTTACCCTGCACTGGTAAAACTGCTCTGTTTGCTTCAGAAACACTACTATAGTTCATATAATTAAGCTGCTGAGTAGCAATGGTGGAAATTGAAAAAAGGGCTATATGGCACAAGATAAATAATGGATAACAGATAATATCATGTTCTATAGAGCTTATCTGCTATCTGCTGTGTAAATTTAGCCGTTTAAGCTGTTGCCCCATTGCTACACATCAGCTTATTTATGTAAACAATAGTATTATTTCTGAAGCAAATATAGCAGTTTTACTAGTGCAGGGCAACACTGCATTATATTTTCATTACAATTTAATTTTTTGATGTTACTTGTCCTTTAAGGGGTGTCTGCCCGGGTCCCTCTGCCCCAAAAATAGAGGGGGTGGGGTGAGACAGAGGGAGGGGATGCACACAGGGAGGCGACATGCAGTGAGGAAGACAGAAGGAAACACAGGGAGGCAGGACCAGTTTCAAAAATCTTCTGGCGCGTTGTGTGGAACTACTATTCCACAGTCACACTCTGTCTGTCATCTATGATCCCAATGTTACTATAGGCACCATCTCTCCCTACTATACCTGCTATCCCACAGTCACACTCCCTTCCCAGAGACTATTATCCACTGTTACTATAGGCACCATCTCTCCCTACTATACCTGCTATCCCACAGTCCCTTCCCAGAAGTTATTATCCTACTGTTGTCCCATTGCCATGGTTTTATTTGGTTTACACTATATTGCAATGCCTAAACTTAGATGTGAAAGAGCCTCTACAAAATGATAGTCAAATATATCTAATATTCATTAGATCTTTGCCTGCAGAAGTATAAGTATTAGCTAACCACTTATGCCCAGTCTTTGTACACAAGAACTTTAGATAAAAGATAAGAAAAGGCAAGTCTGATGTACATATGTGTGGGATTAATCTGCGGTAAGGGGCGTTTGCAACATTTATTAGGAGATCAACAAATTTCGATGTTAATATAATCGTGTTTTTTTATTAATATGAATAATCCCTTTTACAAATCATGGGGGATATTTAACCAAGTTTATTTCTATTTCTACTGCTTTGAATAATGCTAAAACAATGCTCGTTCATTTCAAAGTCCCCTGTGTTGTTCTCTGTCTCAGGAATGTTAAGTGCTGCCATTATTAATCAATTAAAACCAATGCAAATTCACTTACTTTGACTTCTTTGAAATACAGAGTGTGTTGGGGTGTCTTTTCTTTCCCTCTTCCCACTCACTCCTTCCCTCCTGGCACCTCCGCTGTAGACTGGGGCAAATGTACTTACGTGCAGCTACAACAGACTGCTGGACTCACTTCCAGTAGACAAGGCAACCATCAGGGGCTGTGGAATTAACCACTTCCTTAAATAAAAAGATAACTTGTCGGCAAAAACAACTGCACTCACGCATGTGGTAACACTGATGTAGATTTCATAAGTCATTTGCTGGCTCTGAGCAGATAGTCACAAGGGTGAAGGTTTGCAGTCCATACCAACTCTAAGGGGGCAGATTTACTAAATCGATCGATTCGAACGATTGATCGAATATTTCCTATTTGATCGTTCAACCAATTGAATTGCTGTAAAATCCTTTAAATTCGATAGTCGAATTCAAAGGATACTTCCCTACCTATTCACACGGTAGATCTGCCCCTATGTGTATCCATACCAGCCTTTTTAACCAAAGATGTGTGCAACAAAAGTTGTAGAGTTAGATCAGAACTAGGATTGCATGTTGATGATGAGTTGTTACACAGATAACTAGAATCTCAGCTGCCATAAAGCAGGGCAGGACTGCTGCTTCCTATAATGGGGATCAGATCTGTGCAACCACTGGGACAGAATGCTCTGTTATACAGATAGCTAGAATCTCAGCTGCCATAAAGCAGGGCAGGACTGCTGCTTCCTATAATGGGGATCAGATCTGTGCAGCCACTGGGACAGAATGCTGTTATACAGATAGCTAGAATCTCAGCTGCCATAAAGCAGGGCAGGACTGCTGCTTCCTATAATGGGGATCAGATCTGTGCAGCCACTGGGACAGAATGCTCTGTTATACAGATAGCTAGAATCTCAGCTGCCATAAAGCAGGGCAGGACTGCTGCTTCCTATAATAGGGATCAGATCTGTGCAGCCACTGGGACAGAATGCTCTGTTATACAGATAGCTAGCCATAAAGCAGGGCAGGACTGCTGCTTCTGAATTGGACAGACCGTAGAGAGATCTGAGAAAAGTAATAAACCTTTCTTTTTGTGCATTTATATTTTTTATATGCCAATTCTTTAAATCCTAGGAGTGCTGCCCTTGGTCCAGTATATTTATGTATCACAGACATACACACTTTCACAACCATATCAGACTACAATGTGTATGGGGAAGCCCCTGAATAAATCAGTAGTTACAAAAATGCCTAACTTCAGCAGGTTGCCGAGGTCAGTGGCCCTAGCAGCCAGACACTCTGTATTTCAGATAAATGTAAGGTTGCATGTACCAGATAGCTTTTAACTTTCTTTTTAGACTCACTTTGAAGAGACACTAATAATGAAAAAGGGGCAGGGGCTGCACATTTCCTGTATAATATTGTGACCAAAAATTGCCGCATTTTTAAAACATTGTGTGGGTGATAAATTAGAGCTTTGAAATGCACTGTAATACACAGAAAGCCGACAGTTCGTTGTGACAGTTGCAGTTCTACTAACTTCCAAAAAAATACATGTATATATTTAGAAGTGCAGTGTTGCGGTGGATTCACTGAAGTTTAATTCCAAATTTGAGCAATCATTAACGATAGTTAGACCCCATTGCCCTCTGAGTAGAATCAGATAACAATTTTTTTTTTCGATATTTTTTTAAATTATTTACAGCTTTCAAATGGGGTCACCGACCCCAACAGCCTCAAAACCCCCCAAACACTCACTTATTTTAGGATTTTATGATTGTTTTTGAATCAAACCCGCAAGCATCAGCAGTGCAGGAAAACCCCAATTAGCAGCACAGGAAGTTCTTCTAAAGTATAAAGTGGAGCCAATAAGTAACAATGGATTTAAAGGGATTTAATCACTGATTAGACAAAATGTAAAAAAAAAATTCAAAATCAAATTCTTCTACTTTGCAGCAGTCTAACAAGTTGTCCATCCAGTTGCTAGGAGCCCTATTTCTATAAGCACATGCGCCAGAAAGAAAGGTAGAGAAGTCCATGGACAATATGACCGTCAATAGTCCATCACTGCTAAACTTGGCAACCACATTTCCAGGCAGGCTCAAGGTCACTTGGTTATCGGAGTGGTCAACAAGGAGACATAGGACCTCGGTAGATGGAGGCAACACAGTTTCACCATTAACCTGAAGGGAAAAATATAATTTTAATTTAGTGGCAGATACCTAGAACAAATAAGTCCCAGCCTCCATAGAACACTATTTTAGCAGGTACCTTCCCTTTAAAAGATTGCCCTCACACAAGCACTGTATATGTAGTCATATGTAGTATCCCCTCAAAATCAGTGGAGCACCCATCACCATTCCTTCCCACCTCAACTTCCCAGCAGCCCATTTATTTGTCTGCCGAGGGTAGATAAATAAATAAAATAGAATTGTAGACTGGACTTTTATGCAGCAAATGGGAGATGATGAAGAGTGCTCCTACTATACAGCAGACCCAACAAGTTAAACAAGGGTACTCAAGCCATGGGACCTGCTATATGGTAGGAGCACTCTTCATCATCTCCAATTTGCTGCATGGAAGTCACAGTTGCATCTACTCCTTCACTACCCTCAGCTGAGTTACAGCCAATTAGAAGTGCTAAAGCATGTACACTATGGGATCAAACACTAGTTCCTTCTTTCCACTAGTGCCCACTTTGGAAGCTTTGCTGAATTTATTGGTGCTTGCTTATTAACTTAAACACTGAATTGACACAGAAAGCTAAATAAACAATGAAGCACTGGATTCTGTAACTTCAGCCACCTATCAGATTGCCACTTTTATTTTGCAGAGCACCACCAGGTGGTGCTATCAACCATGCTGAAATGGTGGGGGTGGTATGGTGTGAATTGTTGGAGATCATCCCCCTCTTAGAGCAAAGACATGTCTGGGTGACTAGAAATTGGCCAACATGCTGTGCTATAGGATCTGCTGCTGTGCTATAAGATGTTGGTGGGTCACTTTCTTAGGGATTTTCTTGAAATATCAGAAAACATTTTAGACACTGTATTTCACACTGGTAAGAGCAATTTTGAAATTGTTGGTATAAATAACTGGGTGTTTCTATAATAAGAAACTACGTTTTCCCTATGTCTAGGAACCAGTAGGATGTTTGCTTTCAAATATATGATGAGTAAATGCTACCAGCTGGTTGGCTCCTTTAGGCTATATGACCTGTTGAATCAGTTAAAAAATTCACCTTTATTGGCCTTTTATGTGTGGTGTACTTTAAAGTGGACCCATCACCCCAAATCAATATTCAAAATCATATTTTATCACTTTAGTCAAGCAAAATGAACATTAATTACACTATATAAATTATTTTAATCTTGTTTTCTTCAGTCTGGGAATTCATAATACTAGCAAGCAGGCAGGAGCCATTTATGGACACTGTTATTAAGACAAGCCTTGTATCATCTCAGAATCTTGTTTGTGCAACAGAATGGGGGACCTGATGTCTATCCCCATGTCCAGGCTACACAATTAAATGGTTAAGAGAACTGGGGGAATGTGTGGGGAGCAGTGACATGTAGGAAGTGCTGAATGGAAAGTGAAAGTAATTGTTTGCCTAAGGCATAGAGGAGGGGCAGACAATATTTGATTGACAGCTGAGATTTTTAACAGAGTTTAAAACAGCTATGAATGCTTTAATAAAAATTTGAAATTGGATTGTTTCATTTGAAAAGGACTTTTATTATACAGATTTTAATGTCTGGGTGACAGGTCCAATTTAAGGGAACTATACCACTAAAAGCCCAATCAGTTCTGCAAAATGCATATGGTGGGTTGGCTATACCTACCTGATAAGCCTAAGTAAAAATCTTCCATTAGTCAGCACGCTGTGTATGCTAGAATTTCAATAGCAAAGCTGTGCAAAGTGTGGGAACAAGAACAGCTTGTATACATTTGTGTGAATCAAAATCTTTGACGCAAGGTTACTGAATACAACCGGTCATTGTCCAAGTGATACTTTGTAGTAGATTCTTACCAACACTTTAATATCAGATCTCACAGTGATGAAACTTTCACCATAGAAGATATGAAGCCTTTGACCTTTGTGTAGAGTGTGGAGCACAACTCACAGCCACAGTTTATCGGAGTCTTCACAGACCCGCAGGATCTCATAGGGCACATCTGCCTCTAGACTTTGAACCGTGTTGGTCCAAGTGATTATGTTCTGGGAGCTTACAGTGCATTGGAGAAAAAGGGGTTGGGAAGAGATGTTGAGGTCACAAGGAACCCCTATTGCTTGAGGTGCATTTTCTACCTGGAGAAGTGAAACAGTTTAAAAAAAAGTTGACACTATAATAAGACTTTTCAAGGTCTTTTCTCCTGCTGATCTCAAATGGTCTTGCTTACTGTTTAAAAAAAAAAAAACCCCACACACTTTAACATTAAATAAATTAGTTTATTTTGCATGAAATAAGGATTAATTTTATTTGCGTTGCAATTGAGTACATGGTATTTTGGAGAAAGGAAATAATTTTTAAACATCTGGAATATTTGCTTATAAAATAGGGTCTACAGCCTACAGGAGATAGCCTTTCCATAATGTGGAGCTTTTTCCAAAAAACAAATGCCATATCCGTACTTGTTTTGAAGTAGGGTGGAGCTATACCGAGGAGCAAAAGAATGAAGGGCTATGAATAACAGGATTATTTTAGAATTAATGAGATACTTGACCAGGAGCCTGGGAAGACTTTAGTAGTGAGGTGGAGGAGAGAGATCTAGATGGATGTACGATGGGGCAGCAGCAGTAGTAATGATTGGATGCAGTGGATAGAGATTGGATTCTGGGAGGCCAGCTACTAGTAATATGTTGCAGTTGTCTAACCTGAAGAGTATAAGGGTCTGGATCAAAGTTATTTAGCAGCAGAGCAACCGATATTGTTAGAAAGAAGCACGTGTCCTGGTGAGGAATCCACTGTGGGCCAAGAAGGGGGTCTAAAGGGACACCTATATTAGGAAATGATGTAGGGTGGAGTTCTTGAGGCCATATTAAAGGGGTTGTTCACCTTTGAGTTAACTTTTAGTATAATGTAGAGAGGGATATTCTGAGACAATTTGCAATTGGTTTTCATTTTTTATTGTTTGTAGTTTTATATTTATTAAGCTTTTTATTCAGCAGCTCTCTAGTTTGCAATTTGGTTTCTAGGGTACAAATTACCCTAGCAACCCTGCATTGATTTGAATAAGAGACTGGAATATGAATAGGAGAGGGACTGAATAGAATGATAAGTAATAAAAAGTAACAATAACAATACATTTGTAGCCTTACAGAGCATTTGTTTTTATATCGTGTCAGTGACCCCCATTTGAAAGCTGCAAAGAAACAGAAGAAAATTGCAAATCATTAAAAAAACTATGAAAAATAAATAATGAAGACCAATTGAAAAGTTTCTTAGAATTGGCCCTTCTACAATATACTAAAAGTTAACTTGAAGGTGAACCACCCCTTTAAGAGTTTGATATTGCATTAACATATTTGTACATTAACAGTTCTGCCTGCACACACATCTGTATATCCTAGAAAGCACTACTTAATGGAGCAGATCACCAGGAGAAACGGAGATGTGCCACAAAGGGTATATGCAGCATGGACTTAAACTGACTGTTTTCTGCATTTTCTAAAATTAATGGAGAACCAATAAAGGATTTTGAAGGAAAATGAATACTTCAGCAACAGATAGTTTATATCATATTAAGTGACATATTAAAGAATCTTACCAAACTAGAATATATATTTAAGTAATTTTTGCCCTTTTACATCTCTTACCTTGAACCCACATTTGGTGATGGTCTGTGGGCTGCCTCAGAGATCACCTGACCAGAAATATTTCAACTCTAACTGTAACAGGAAGAAGTGTGGAAGCAAAAGACACAACTCTGTCTGTTAATTGGCTGATGTGACCTAACTTTATAGTTTGTTTGGTATGTTTGTGTGCACCGCTGCATCCTAGGATCCCAGGAGGCTGTCCTTATTTTTTAAAATGGCAATTTTCTATATGATTACCCAATGGCACATACTAATAAAAAAGTACATTATTATGAAAATGGTTTATTTACATGAAGCAGGGTTTTACATATAAGTTATTTTAGGCAATATCTTTCTATAGAGACATACATTGTTTGTGGGGGGTATAGTTTTCCTTTAACATTAGAGGAACAGGGATCTGTTTGGTGTGTGAGCAAAGAAAGTGCAGACTTACTCATAGCAAAAATAATCTATACTTTATTACTCTGGATTCATAATCAGAATTAATATCATAATCAGGTTACAAACATTCTAGATCTACATTCTAGTAATAGGCAATTAGATTAGACCCTCTCTGAATATTCAGAACCAATATTACTCACTCAGTTAGTAATAAGTACTGGGAATACTCGTACAAGTTCATGTGGTATTGGACACCTGTGGTAATGAGACAAATGGGCTCTGGTAATTATCTCCATTGTTAAACTTTTGGAATTCTATTTTGACTATTTGTGTAAGTTATTGGAGCTTCAATATCATTAGTCCCAGCATGTATTTTATTATTTTATGGTATATAAAGAATTAAAGGGACTAAAAGACATCCTGATACAATTATTACTTGCTGCCAAGTCCCTTTTACATTTATACTGGAGAGAGAAAACCCCTCCAGCTGTGGAAAGATGGATCTTGGTAGTTACATAGATAAGTCAGATGCAAGAATTCCCGGCATTCGTAGTATGCACAATATGTGGATACGTGGTCAAGGTGGTCCCGATATCTAATAGCTAGTGGTATATGGTTTTACAATATTTATTTGTCATAGGTTAAGTACAGGCCTGAATAAGGCTTGAATAAAGATAGCCTCGGTTATCAAGAGTCCCTGGGAATTATAGGTTCTATTGGGTTTTAATATATATACTGTAATACAGATCTTATGTATATTAATTTTTATTTTGAATCAGATTATCTGTAATAATACTACAGATACCCAATACCTAGATGTAGGTTAATAAATGTTCTTATGTATGCAAATCAAAAATAAAATAAAGTCAATTGTATAAGCCAATGTTTAAGAAAACATGACTCAGAATGGAGGTTCTGAGGGATGGGCCCATAGGGGCCCTATCAACAAGGTGCAGTCCCATTCCTAATATCAGTTAATGACATCAAAGGGAATTGAAAGTATGCTTTTCTGAAACAGCTTCCAACAGAGCATCAATGTTTCATAAACCAGTGTGCTTGAAAGGTAAGTTTCATACACTTTTCCTGATCAAATCAAACATTATTCTGGTTTACCTGTTGGCTGGAGAGTATACCTTTATATTGAATGCATTATTCTAAATGTCCATACTTTTGGCATAACAGTTTCGGGCACCATTTCTCCATTCACAGGTTTCATTGGATTGACAGGGAAAAGGCTCACATTCCCATTCATTATACCGAGGGCAGGAACATTTCGACTCACAGCCTTCTTCACTAATCTCATACCTGTGTTCTAAGGTGGGAAAAGGAGAACTTTCGGGTGATGTATAGTGATGGGCGAATGTCCCGAGGTTCGCTTCGCCGAAAAATTAGCAAATTTCCAGAGAAATTCTCGAATTGGCGAAAAATTTGCGAAACAAGTCGCGGGACGCTTTTGACGCGCGTCGCGTTTCCGTCGCGTCGAAAATGACGTGCGACTCGTTTTTTTTGCGAATTTTCGCTAAGCGAAATTTCGCTGGTGATTCGCGAATTTATTCGCCAGCAGTGAATCGTGGGAATTCGCCGCGAATTCGCCCCTGGCGAATAAATTCGCCCATCACTAGTGACGTACTGTTCCTGCCAATGCTAGAGACAATTGTGTCAGTCTGACATCAAGTACTTATAAATTGTTAGGTCTATCATCAGTTATCATGGGTCCCCATGCTACAAAGTTAGCAGGGCACACTAGTCACCTGATTTCTCTGGATGGTGACAAGTAAACTAATGTATCACCAAAAAATAGAATGTCCCTGTAAAACTGTACCTGATCTGTACAGCCACAACCCATTTATGCCAACTCTTATGCCAAGGGTGTTGTAAGTAATGTATCAGTGTTTGCGGATGACACAAAACTATCCAGCCCAATTAATTCCATCCAGGATGTGGCCTCCTTGCAACAGGATCTTGACAAACTGGCAATCTGGGCAGATAAGTGGCAAATGAGATTCAATATTGATAAATGTAAAGTCATGCACCTGGGATGTAAAAATATTCAAGCTACTTATACCCTTAATGGGACTGCACTAGGCAAATCCATTATGGAAAAGGACCTTGGAGTCCTTGTAGATGATAAACTTGGCTGTAGCAAGCAATGCCAGTCAGCGGCATCAAGGGCCAATAAGGTCCTGAGCTGTATTAAAAGGGGCATAGAGTCACGGGAGGAGGGGGTCATTCTTCCACTTTATAGAGCACTTGTAAGGCCACATCTAGAATATGCCGTACAGTTTTGGTCTCCCTCACTCAAAAAGGACATTATTGTATTAGAGAGGGTACAGAGAAGGGCAACTAAGCTGGTAAAAGGTATGGAAAATCTTAGCTATGAGGAAAGACTGGCCAAATTGGGGATGTTTACGCTGGAGAAGAGGCGCTTAAGGGGTGATATGATAACTATGTATAAATATATAAGGGGATCATATAATAATCTCTCTAATGTTTTATTCACCAGTAGGTCTTTCCAGATGACACGAGGTCACCCATTCCGTTTAGAGGAAAAGAGGTTCCGCCTAAATATTCGGAAGGGGTTTTTTACAGTGAGAGCTGTGAAGATGTGGAATTCTCTCCCTGAAACTGTTGTACTGGCTGATACATTAGATAGCTTTAAGAAGGGGCTGGATGGATTTTTAGCAAGTGAGGGAATACAGGGTTATGGAAGATAGTTCATTATGCAAGTTGATCCAGGGACTAGTCCGATTGCCTTTTTGGAGTCAGGAAGGAATTTTTTCCCCCCTCTGAGGCAAATTGGAGAGGCTTAGGATGGGTTTTTTTGCCTTCCTCTGGATCAACTAGCAGTTAGGCAGCTAAAATTAAAAATAAGAAAAAAAAAAAAAAAGGTTGAACTTGATGGACGCAAGTCTTTTTTTCAGCCTAACTTACTATGTTACTATGTTACAAGTCCAGTATCTTTTACAACTTACATCTTTCCAGTTTGGGGCTCTTCTCTGCACCCCCTCCCAATTGGCAACTCTGAGGTCAAAGATACAGATTTTATACTAGAAAGTAGGAAGGTAGAAACCTGAGCTGCAGCTCGGGCTTTCTCCTATTTGATCAAACTTGCGATGAACAAGATAATTTACTTTGTTTAACCTCATTTTCTCAAGAGTATAATAATGGCTGGGATTTCTATCCAGTTTCACAAAGTTTTCAGACAAGTTTTAAGATGTGACATTACACTGTCTTTTTTCCAAGTCTTTACAATCATTTACTTTACCTTTGATGAAGCAAATCCAGGCACACAGCAGAATTATAGAGAATTTCTCTGTTTAGCTAGCATTTATGCCTACAGGTTTAACAGCCTGTTTAATGACTTTCAGCTATATGGTTCCTGGCATCCTCAAGGAGAGTGGAGGCCAATGGAAACATTGCTTGAAGAATGAGTAGAGATGTTTACATATACCAGACAAGAGAATGATTATGTGACAAATGGATGTAGCCTAGAAGTGGACTATCTTGCAGATTAGTCATCTTTAATCTCTATAAAAACTAAGAAGCCATAGACTATTATACACCCTAAGGCAGTAATTCCCAAACTGTGACTTTAACTTGACTGCCCCTGGAGCAGTGGCTCAACCTGAAAGTTTTGTTGGGTGAACAATGCCTATTTGCACTTCCTGGAAAACAAAGCTAACCTGATTGATATATATGAGAGATTTGTGGATGACGACTATTTGTTTTTCTAGATATTCCTGAAAAACTAGATATAGTTATTCCTTTCAATCCAGCTCACCTAATCGTTCAACAAACCAAAGGATAAAAATATTCTATACTGCAAAAAAAAAAAAAACTTTATATACATAATTTTTTTTTAAACATTTTATTTTAAAAAAACACCTTACCGATAGTAGGAGCCATCTACAGAGCAACCACAGTCTTCTATGGGTAGGCAAAAGCTATCTTCTGCATAAAACCCTTGGTTGCATTCACAGCCCTCCATGCACACCAAGTTACAGGAGTCAACACGGATCTTATAGTGACTGTTTTGTGGACACACAAAAGCTGGGAAAAGATAATACATTCTGAAAAAGTATTAAATAGATACTGACACCAGAAATTAAACTCTCTTTTACATCTATCATAATATGGCCTTTGAATGCTATTGGCCTTTGCGACAGGCATCCTGGAAAGCTCTGGATTTGCATGGACTTGTCTATGGCCAACCTCTGGAGAAGGGGAAACCAAGGCCTCCTGAACCAGAAAGGAATTACTGCAATGGCCTCTGCTCTGACTTTCTTTATCTTTTTCAAGACTCTCCAAATTAAATGAGATGGAGGAAACACAAATTATGCCTTCTGACATTATTTTGTCTTAGGCTGTCTACTGCTTCTGCCTCTTTGCAGGGGAACCTTGACAATGTTCTCTGGATGACCCCACCTCAACATTTCTTTGAAAATCCCCTGGGATTTCACTGCCCAACTGAGGAATATTCTCTTCCTGGCATATGGATTGCGGTCAACCTCTCAAGCCAATTTTCTGCTCACTGAAATAGTGGTTTTACTTTTTCTATCAAAGCAATGCTTCTGGTGCCCCCCTGCTTCACTAAGTAAGATACTGCCATAGTATTGTCCGTCATTATTTGTACTTGTTTGCCTTTCAGTAGTTGTGAAAAATACACAAGAGCCTTTCTCATTACTCTCAGCTCTAGAATATTTGATGGTACATTTTCTCCTCTCCATGTGCCTTGTACAACAACTTCTGCCATGTGGGTTCCCCATCCCACACCTGACGCATCGATGGTTACTACCACCCATTCTGGTTCTTCCAGCAGAACTCCCCTCGAATGATTCTCTTGTCTGCACCACCATGATGGTTCTTTTTACCTCCTGTGGTACGATTAATCTCCTTTGCAAATGTAGATAAGGTTGATTTACATTTCTCCGAAGAAAAAACTGCAAGGGTTTCTTAAAGGGAAACTGTCATGGGAAAACATGTTTTTTTAAAAAAAAAACGCATCAGCTAATAGTGCTACTCCAGTAGACTTCTGCACTGAAATCCATTTCTCAACAGAGCAAAGAGATTTTTTAATATTCAGTTTTGAAATCTGACATGGTGCTAGCCATTTTGTCATTTTCCCAGCTGCCCTGGTCATGTGACTTGTGCCAGCACTTTAGGAGGGAACTGCTTTCTGGCAGGCTGTTGTTTCTCGTTCTCAATGTAACTGAATAGTACGCAGTGGGACATGGGTTTTACTGTTGAATGCTGTTCTTAGATCTACAAGGCTGCTGTTATCTTGTGTTAGGGAGCTGTTATCTGGTTACCTTCCCATTGTTCTTTTGTTAGGCTGCTGGGAGGAAAGGGAGGGTGTGATATCACTCCAACTTTTTTTCTGTTTAAAAAACTCCCCGAAATATTGTAGGGACTAAGAGGGAATGAAATTGCTTTTCTCCTGGTTTATTACCCAACCATGAATTAGCACCACCAGGATGTCATCCAGATAATGGTACACTGCCAAGCCCTCTTTTCTCAATTCCGAGATGAGAGTAACCAAAACTTTTGTAAATACTCTCAGGGATTGGGCTAGACCAAACGGCAGACATCTGAACTGTACATGTATTTCTATTGAGAATCTTAGATACTTCATGTGTACTTGTGCAATCAGCACATGAAAGTACGCATCCTTTAGATCTATGCTCACCAGCCAATCTCCATTTGAGATGACTTGCATAATTTCCTTGCGGAACTTGTTTAGCTTTCTCATATCTAGCACCAGTCTTAAATGCGCCTGATGCCTTTTTTTTTACTAGAAAAAGTCTTGTATAGAAAAAGTCTTGTATAGAAGTCTGTGCATCTTTCTTGAGGGAAATCGGCTAACCTGCCACCCACCATGCTCTGGGCCTCGCCACCTTCATTGCTGACTGGATGTAGATGGGACTGAGGAAAAAAACCCTGGTCTTTTCGCTGCCCTTCTGGAACCCCCAGGTTTATACTGTCTAGACTGAATGATTTTTCCTTAGCTTTGTTGTAGTTTGATTCAAAGTGTGGTTTCTTTGCTTAATTTTCTTGTGGTAGGAACACACTTTTTCCTCCTGATACCTTTTTTATAATTGCCAGTTTCTCGCCAAACAACATGACACCTTCAAAAGGCAACTGGCATAGATTAGATTTTGAAGCTGTATCAGATGCCCACGCCTTCAGCCATAAAGCTCTTCTGGCTGCCACTGAAAGTGCCATGGATATTGTAAGAAAATTGCACTAGATCTATTGATGCCTCGGATATGAATTCTGTTACCATTTTACAATCTGTCTACACCTCCAAAAGCTTTTGTCTCTTCACATTAGACAATATTGCTTCACCAACCACAACTTCAAAGCTCTAGAAACTGAAGTCAGTGCCACTGCTGGTTTGCAGGATGCCCCTGCAGCACTAAAAGCTTCTGCATCATTTACTGGAAGTGTAGTCTTCTTAGCCAGCTTTTCCACAGCCGCATCCACCTTAGGTGGTGAATCCTAGGCCTTCAAATCCTGTTCATGGAAAGTGTACTTTTTGTTTAAGCTTTCTGAGCCCTTTTCTCAGTCTTCCTTCATTCCATCGCAATAATCTCCTTGATAGACGAACGTACAGGAAAACATACCGATCTCTTCTTTGACGAAGGAAAGAGCTTATCTGCCGACTATAACCTTGTAGACTGTCGGGAAAGTCAGGTTCTGTCTAACCACTTTTATTAACAGATCAATAACCACTAAGTCAAATGTTGATTCTTCTCCTGTCTCATCTTTTTCTGTGTAATAATAAAACTGTGGCTTGTACTTGATCCCAACTAAGATATAATTAATCTTTATTGGAGACTAAACAAGCCTATTGGGTTTATTTAACTTGATTTTCTAGTACAGTTAAGGTATGGAGATCCAAATTATCGAAAGACCCATTATCCAGAAAACCACAGGTCCCAAACATTCAGGATAACAGGTATATA
>CM044443.1:131609469-131624975 GCA_024363595.1 Xenopus borealis | reverse complement strand
AATAGTCAAGTTGAGACTGAAAATTGATCTTCATCGGTTATTTTTTTATATATTTTTTAAATTATTTCTTCTGACTGTTTCCAGCTTTCTTTTTTTTTTTAAAAGGTTCTTTCCAGCTTTCAGATGTGGATCATTGACCCCATTTAATTCACAAATGCTCTGTAAGGCTACAGATACATTTTTATTGCTACTTTTTATTGCTCCTCTTTCTATTCAGCCCCTATTATTCATATTCCAGTCTCTTATTCAAATCAATGCATGGTTGCTAGGGTAACGTGGATCCTAGCAACCAGATTGCTAAACATAGCAAACTGGAGAGCTGCTGAATAAAAAGCTAAATAACTCAAAAATCACAACTCCAAAAAAAAAAAAAAATCAATTTCAAATTGTCTCAGAATATCCCTCTCTACATCATACTTACAGTTAGGTATGGATTCATCAAGGGTCAAATTTCAGAGTGAAAAAAACGCGAAATTCAACCATTGAATTTTTTTTAGAAGTGGTTTTCGAACAATTGGAACAGTCCGTTTTTGAGCGAATTAAAACTGTTCGAAACGTTCGATTGAATAGTTCGATTCAAGCGAGAGGAAAAAATTAGATTTTCCAAAAAAAAAAACACTCCTTAAAGTTTATAGGAGGTCCCCCATAGGCTAAATTTGGCAGGTTTAAGGTGTCGAAGGGTCAATTCGACTTTTGAAATGGGCAAGTTTTTAAATACAAATCAAATTTTTACAATTTGAATCAAATTTTGGTCTATTCGAAGTACCCAAAAATTACTTTGTAATTTGAATTTTTTTATTCTAATTTTCACTTTGACTCTTGATAAATCTGCTCCAAAGTGTAAAAGTGAACTACTTTAATCTGGCACCATCTACATGGTGCAGCCATAACAGGGGGAGCAAGTGCTGTTAAAGGAGCACTAGGGTTTTATCTGTTGCACCCCTTAGTCATGTTTCTGTAACTGGTTTTTGGGCTATTTTAGCACAAAAGCGTTAATGTCCAGCTATAGGCATAGAGCATGTGTTATACTGGAAGAAATTAAGGTATTATTAACATGTATTTCTATAGTGCCATGGTGTAGTGCAACTACAACTCCCATCTGCTACTGTGCATAGTAAACTAAGTACAATGGAACCAGAAGGTTCTTGCGACAAAATTAGATCAGTTTATTTGTCCAAGACAAATGATCCACAGGTTTTGTACTTATAATACACAGAGGCCCAGCTGTCACCGGTAGGCCTTAGTTAGGCGCCATGGGGAAGTAGTGGACCAAGGAGGAAGCTTAGGGGTTAAAGGGTCTAATAACGTAGCACCGGCAAGGAATAGGCAGGAGTCAGACAGGTCCAGGCAAAAGGTGTATTGGCAGGAACAAAATATACAAAGTCCAAGCAATGGTCAAACAATACAGCAAATATCAGAAAATGCAGGAACAGGGTCAAAAGCAACACCCAGGATCAAGGCAATATGGTCCTATAATTGGGCGCCATAATGGCGTCCAATGCGCCCTTAAATATTCAAATTTGGCGCCAAAACGGGTGCCGTGACGTCATCGCATCAGGCGCGACGCGATGACGTCACTACCCGGCGCCGCTATCCACGTGGCGGCTATGGGCGCCGCCATTGTGGATAGGACGCCGGACAGAGTGGACGCACCGCCCGGAGCTAAGGTAAGCCTCCAGGCGGCACGATCCTGACACCAGCAGACAATCATGACATGACTACAACATGTCTCTCAGAGACAGTACAGTGGAACTCCCTGAGGCGATAGTGTCACACCTGGATCCTCACATGTTGGATCAGGGAACTCAATAGGAGGGTCGGACTGGGGGCCTGGGGCCTATAGGGGCTTCTGCCTCAGGGCCTCCCATCTGGCAACCTCCTGCCATGTGTGTTCACTTCACGTACTCGCGCATGGGTGTCAATATTCACTGCTTTTTGCCATGACCGAAGAACACCAGGGTGTGGATCTGGGCCGGCAGGGCCCACTAGAGCAGGGTTTTTCCTGCCAGCCCAGTCTGACCCTGCTCACTAGCCCTAATCCCCTATTAGACTGTGTCCCTATACTACAGGCCAATCTTTCTGAGGGGAGAGCTATCTCCTTGTTATCCCTCTTAGTTGGAGCCAAGCTGCTCTTACTACTTAACCTGCCTATCTTACTCTCCTAGAGAGTCCTATTACAGGTAGTAACTATCTCTAGCTGGCCTCATTCATGGGGTCCCTGCTCCCCATCTTATCTCTCTAGAGGAACTGGTCCCTCTAGGCATAAATCCCAAATGTCCTGTTTTGAGCGGGACATTCCTGCTTTTGACAGCTCAAGCCTCAGTTCCACGTTGAGCCTGGAAAGTCCCAGTTCTCTGCACTGAACAGGGAAAGTCCCTATTTTTCTGCACAGCCAAAAGATATACAATGTTTCTAACTCAATTGGCTCTTGGCAGAGAGCCCAGATTAGATACTTGATACATTTGTAACAGTTTTGTCCCTTGGGAGAAGTTAGACTCACAGCTGAAAGGGCAATTCACCTTCATTAGTAAAAGTCATAAAAACTACAAAAACGTGTTCAAACTTTCATAACTTGGCAAGTTTGGTAAGGTGGACATGGTAATTGGGGGGGGTGACTGCAAAAAGGGGCAGGGTCAAACATTTTCGACCGCACTACGCGCGCCAAATCCTTTTATCCCTCTTTCCGTTTCCAAAATATTGGGAGGTATGCTCTAGGGCACATGGCTTTACTGTGCTTTGTTGCACCCAGGCTCCCTGGAACATCCAGCTGGGTCAGTAACCAGAAGCCAAAGAGGAAGCTCCACCACTTCTCACTCACTATATACCAACGTGTGACAGGAAGTGGTCACAGCACCCCTTGGCCAATAATTTGGATATGCAAATTATAATTACATACATGATCATCTGCCCAGCAACTAGGTAGATCAGGAAGTGTAGGCATTTAAAGCCATAGGGGCACATTAACCCTACATTTCCCTTTTTTAAAAAGAGTATCTCATCTCTAATCTATTTCATGCTGTATTGTTACAGAACAACTTTCTGTAATTAAATCCCAACATTTCTCTATCAGAGGGGAATGCAGCTATGGGTTACTGCCCAGGTTCAAATTAGCCCATGATCCCCACAGTGTTTTCCCCCTTAATATTTTTCAGCTACAGTAGAATTGCCCCTGCACCCACTCATATGCCTGAAAGCACCAGGACTGACTGTTCTTGCCCTAGAAACGCTGGAGACTTTCAGGTAATGAGAAATAGCAGAAGAATTTAACATTTAACATAAGAACAACATCCAGCAGAGTATAAAAGTCAATGTTAACACCCTCAGAATCGAGACATTATATACAGTAGCATCAGTTATCAGTTGCACTTCCACATTCTCACACTCAGAGGGGAACCTTCACCCACATACAAATAGGAGGAGATTTTAGTTGCACTTCAGACAAGGAACAAGGAATGTATCTACAATCTGCAGAAGTTAAATAACAATTTTCCCTGAGCCCTTCCATTATGTTAGCAGAACAAACCAGTCAAACTGGTCTTCCCCGAAGCTTTGTCCAACCTCCCTAACACTTCCTCCTTATAAATCTTCCACCAACCAGGTACAGACTAGTACTCTGCAGTAGTATAATAACCAATCACGTCAAAGTATTCTCTTTCTGACTCTATTGTAGAATGTGCCCTACCCAGAACACACTGCATTTCTGCTAAAGAGCCTCCTGTAAGGATATAATCTGTGCAGCCCAAGATCAGGATTTTTGCTTTCCCCTTTTGGATTTTCTACCAGTGGACTCCCCAGACCCAGAAAAAGGGTCCCAAGGTAAGAATTTTACCTCTATTTTCTGTGTCTGGGGGAGTCCATGGTTGCCTTTTATGAGGTAAGGCACTTGTCCTCTATCCCTCCAGAAGAACTCTTGTTAGAGACCACCCCCTCTCTAGGTGGGACTTTAGGAAGTACCTGGAGTTTCTTTATGAAGATCCACAAGATTTAGAAAGTCTTAAGGAATCAGCAACTGGATGAACCAGAACAGTGAATGTCTTAAATTGACAAAAACGTGAAAATAAAGAAATACATATAAATAATATCAGTTGTTCTATCTCTTGATTCATTTATTGATTTGATTATCAGCCACAGTGCCCTGTAACAACTTGTTGCTGTGTTAACAAATGTAGCAGATCCTGCTTGAATATTGTGTATGACCCAGTGTGAGAATTATATTTAGATTCATGTGTTGGTGGCTGGGACTCAAAAGTAGAAGGAAAGTGTGTGGAATTATAAGAGACAGTTGAGATGCGTCCAGATGGAAGGCGGTGGATTTCTGATATTGTTAATGATGGGCTCAGGGCTTTGCAGGATAAATAATCCGAGATTTTGTATAAAGACTAAAGAACAAGTATGGGAACCTGTTATCCAGAAAGCTACATTTTAATCAAATAATTCAAAATGTTACAAATTATTGTATTATAGGAAAATAATACATTGTACTTGATCCCAACCAAAATATATTTAATCCTTATTTGAGTCAAAACCAGCCTATTGGGTTTATTTAATGTTTACATGATTTTCTAGTAGATTTAAGGTACAAAGATCCAAATTATGGAAGGATCCACTATCCAGAAAGCTCCAAATTATGGAAAGGCCCCCAAATAATAATCCAAATGTTTTGAAAATAATTTCCTTTTTCTGGGTAGTAATAAAACAGTGTATTGTGTTTGATCCCGACCAAGATATAATTAATCCTTATTGGAAGCAAAACCAGCCTATTGGGTTTATTTACTGATGAAATTATTTTTAGTAGATTTAAGGGGTTATTTTCTAAAGTCTGATATTTTTTCACATTGGCCTTTTGAAGGAGTAAAACACAATTTTGTCCTGGAAAAAAAAACATTTTCCCCCATGGGATTTATTAAACCCCGGGGATGTTAAAAGTCTGCATAAAAAAGTACTCAAACCTGCCAAGTTCATATAGAAGTCAATGGGAGAATTCCCACAAATATCCTGATTTGCACTGGGTTTCCTGCAATAATCCAAGGATTTCATTGCTTTCTGGCATCAAATCCAAAAAAAAAGTCACTGTATTCTGATTTTTTCATGATTTTAATGAATTTTTTTCCCTGAACAAGAAATTTTCAGGAAAATGTTTTGATAAATAAGGGGAAGAAAATCAGTGCAGATTTGGTTGGAGTAGTTTTCAGAAAATTCTCAATTATTTTTGGATTTTGATAAATAACCCCCCCCCATGTATGAAGGTCTAAAATACAGAAAGATCCATCATCTGGAAAAAGCCCCAGTTCCCGGAGCAGTCTGGATAACAGATCCTATACCTGTAATCAGGCAAGAGAGGCTAAGAGTAAGGACACACGGGCAGATTGGGGGAGATATAAACTAATCACCTCTTCTTCTGGATGAGCCTTCCCGTCCGCTACAATGAAAAGTCGCCAGCGCTAAAGTGTACGCAGTGCTTCATTTTCTGAAGTCGTCCAAGGTTTCCTCTTGAGGCAACTTCGTGCAACTTCGGAAAACAAAGCCAGCTGACTAAATCTCCCCAAATCTGCCTGTGTGACCTTACCGTAATGGTGCAAGTGAAGATCTCACATACCTTTTCTGTAGATTGCGACAGATTTGCTGTATGATAACGAGCTTCGACTGAAAGTGGCCGTTGCACAAGATTAATTGGGGAAGTGAAGACTGAGGGAAGGCAGAAAGTCTGGCTGAGCAGAAAATGATTTCTGTGGGATTAGAAGTATAAGAAAGAAATTACTAATATTTTACTTAATCTGTCGGTGAAACATTTTGACATTGAAGACATTGAAGTTTATCATTCAGAAAGCATAGCCAAGATGGCGCTGGTCACATGAACCACACCCAATGCATTTTACCAAACTGCAGGAGGAGACAAATCAGAGGAGATTCCCTCCTACTTAACCCATATCAGCCCGGTCGAGTACACGCTCAGTCTAATAGGAAAATACAGAAGCAGTGTTAAAGGACATAAATGAGAAGTATGTATATATTGTGACAACCTGGTGGCTTGAACACGTAAATTTGGGGGAAATTATCAAATGGTAGGGCAGGCAGCATAGGAAAAGGAGCATAAAGACAGGGACACAAGGCTCTTCAAAGAAACATCGGTTTATTTTACCAGTAAGTCATTGAAACAGAGGTGACCATTTCAGCATTTATAAAACAAAACATAAAAATAAATCCTTGCCCACTGGGCACTACCTTCATATGAAGTGTTCCCTCACTATACTGGGCCCCTTGTGGACTACCAGACAAAACACAGGTTGGGTCACCCCTGTACTCGGAGTCTTTGAGGGAATTTCTCAGCCTCCTGTCTATTCCTCAATGTCCCTCACAGACAACAATATCTGGCTCTTACTCACAGTCAAGGACTCCCTCTGCTTCTTGTAGTATCAGGCGGCACCTCCAGCTCCTCTGGGAGTTCCTAACACAACCAGGTCTCCTACCTGCTGAGAGACACTCTCTAAACTTCCAATTAACTTTAAATAGCCTTTCCATATTACAGCTTTCCTGTGGAAGGTGAGCTCCAATCTCCGGACTGGCTCTGTGGAATGGAGAACCTGACTACTAAACTTAAACAGAGAATCTGTTCTTTGATTAAAGACAACTCCCTTCCTGGAGTCTATCTTAGCACTTGAGAAGAAACTAAAGACTAGAGTGACCTTTTTCCAACTTTTCCCAGTCACTCTACCACAATATATATGTGTGTGCATTACCAGACATACAAACAGACAATGTTACTGGAGGATGGAGGGCACACCAAATTAATAAATATCCGAGATTATAATGTGTGAGGTGCAGAAACCTTAAGATTACCCCTACATAAGGTAACAAAATGTACACAGAAATGTCTATAGGTCCGCACACTCATAAAAAATCTAATTCAAACTAAACAAGTGGTATACAAAAATTCTTTACTTATATGCAGAAAATTATTTTTACAAAAATGCCACAGAAGATAAACGTATATTTTACAACATAGCCAAAAAAAAAGTAATGCATATCATAAATACCTCATAAATACCTCATAAATTTGTATATCCCCAAAAAAAAAAACCAAAGGTATAAAAGAGAACCAGCAAGGAGCGGATACACCTACCAATGAGAATGGCCCCTCTGCATATAAGTAAAGAATTTTTGTATACCACTCGTTTAGTCTAATTGGACGTATAAAGCTTATACGAGTGTCGAAGTAAATCAAGCAGAAAAGGAAGCCACAAGAAAAAAAAAATCAGGGGTGATAGACCGGTTCTCAATATAACCAATCGCTGACAGCAATGCACAAAGATTGACAGCAATGCTTAACTGTGGCATTTACGGTACTAGTAAAACAAAGTGAGATAGCAGTGTTGGGTCTTAAGCAATTAACGTGTTTTATGTTGACATATATTTAGTAATCCCACTTTAACCAGATTTTTTTTTTCTGTGTAGGGAGGTTGTCCCTTTATACATTGAGGTAATGTCTTCATCATTTCTATCTTTCGTGCTGCTAATGACTCGCCCATGGTAGGGGGTGATACCGTCTTCCATTTAGAGCTAAAGTTTAGCAGGTCCCCATATTGTTTTATCAGTCTCTGTTCCAACAAACAGTGTAAATTATTCTAACTCTTTGCAGAAGCAAATGACATGCTCCCTCTATATAACTGTCAGTTATACAGCTCTGGCAGCATTTATTCATATATATATATATATATATATTTTGTGTAATTATTTATTTCATGCTGAAAGATCTTGCTGTCCTTAATTACCAAACGCCAAGGTTCTCTATCTCTAGGGAATTCCACTGCGCTCACCCCCCGCCTGAAGTTAATGCATTTCTTAATTGATAGATAGGATAGAAAAGAAATCCCCCCTTATACCTATAGAACTATTGTATATAGTTGATTAAATACCGTGGACTTTGATTTCCGAATATATTAGGCAAATTAATATTAAGTGCTCGTGCTCATTAAATTAATAATCATATGGTTTCAACAATAATTAATTCATATTCATTGTAAGAATTATTCATAAGTGCTGAGTGCTGGTTAACTACATAGATAATTCCATACCAGTTAATTATAATACAATAAATATACAAATCAATTAAATTGATAGTAGATTCTTAAGCAGAAATTCATTCGTGAAAATTAATGAAGAAATAAATTGTTGTGAATCCCGTGATTCAATAAAATTGCTTAGTTACTATAGTTGTAAGTGAGACCTGGGTTGAAGCATACGTGAAAAAGAAATAATAGAGGGGTGGAGAAGTCCCGTGAGAACTGTCTGTTGGTTTGTTATCTTTGGGACCCCACAAGATTGAGAAGGCTGCTTCACAGGTACTGTGGTCTCAAATTTTTAACTATCACTTGGTAGATAAGGAACTATGCTAAAAAAAACACAAATCCCTGTGTGCATAGAAAGCAAAACAGATTGGTAGATTTTATCAAATTGATAAAGCATACCAATCTACCAATCTGTTTTCCTTCTTATGCAAACGGGGATTTGTGGTTTTTTTAGCAAAGTTCTACCAAGTGATAGTTAAACATTTTGTAAAAAATTAATTTTTAACTATCACTTGGTAGATAAGGAACTATGCTAAAAAACCAAAAATCCCCTTTTGCATAGGAAGGAAAACAGATTGGTAGATTGAAAGCTTAAGAACCAGGTAGATTACGAAATGGACCAATACATTCTAGTAAAAAGGTTCCACCAATTGTATTTCTAAAAAGAGAAAAGTCTCTGTTAAAAAAGGAGCTCTCTTGCCGACGCGCGTTTCGCTATATGCTATATACTGCAATCCAGGTCTAACTTACAACTATAGTAACTAAGCAATTTGATTGAATCACAGAATTCACAACAATTTATTTCTTCACTAATTTTCACGAATTAATTTCTGCTTAAGAATCTACTATCAATTTAATTGATTTGTATATTTATTGTATTATAATTAACTGGTAGGGAATTATCTATGTAGTTAACCAGCACTCAGCACTTATGAATAATTCTTACAATTAATATGAATGAATTCTTGTTGAAACCATATGATTATTAATTTAATTGGCACGAGCACTTACTATTAATTTGCCTAATATATTAGGAAATCAAAGTCCACGATATTTAATCAACTATATACAATAGTTCTATAGGTATAAGGGGGGATTTCTTTACTATCATATCTATCAATTATTCAATCATACTGACATAAGTCAGATTCTTAGATAACCTTCTCTTTATTATGTTAATGCACTTCTTATAAATTCAAAAAATATTTTGATGTACAAATATGTATTGATTTACATCAATGTGGTTATCTGGGTTAACCATGGCACTAGTGGGGGAATTATATTGAGGTACTTTTCTCTTGCTTAATGGTAATTGTTTATTTATGCAAAAAAAAAAAAACAGATCAAGAATCTCAAAATTCCAAATTCATATTCAATTACCTATACCTATTCAATTACCTATTCAATTACAATATTCAGATTCAATTCATATACCTACATCATTTTGGCCACCAATGTACCTGGCCAACACTTTTTTTTTTCTTGCACCCAGTGGCATCAGACTATAAACTGAGCAATCTTTTAGTTTTCACGCATTTTTGGGTTTCAGTCTCAATCAAGAATGTCAAAGGCAGACAGGTGGCATTTCCAGCTGAAATATTCCTGAAACGCATAGAAAAACAGCACTTTGCCCCAGATTGACTTGTGGTTTTCTATGTAGTACTCACCTTGCTGGAGACTCTGCTTTGCTGTCCCTCAGACTGATCTGCTCTGTGGGATCAAGTGTGTAACTGGAGCATGCAATTGTGACACCGCCCTTGGAGAATTTCACAATCCTTTGCTGGTATTTTCGCTCTCCACACGAGATGGGGACAAAGCTTCATAAAAGACTTGCCTGCACTCATACCTAGTGATGGGCAAATTTATTCACCTTCGGCGAAAATTTCGTCTGGCAAAAACACGTTCAAAACGAGATGCGGCTGCGTTTTCGCCAATCACTACTCATACCTAATTTAGGATCGGACTGGCCTGCCGGGGCCCCAGGAAGAACCCAGTGGGCTCCTAGTTCCTAGATAATTTGCCATCACACAATAATAATGAATTTGTACTGTGAAGTCCAAGAGTCAGAAGAAAACAAGTAGGCAGCTCGAACAACAGCAAAACAGATGCAGAGTTAAATTACAGACTGGGTTATTTGAATACCCCCCCCTCACATTTTGGCTCCTGTAGATTTTATGCTCGGCTTATCTACATCTGGGAAAAATTGCTGGCTGCTTTCCAGCTTCCACCCCCCCCCCCCATCACACCAGCATTGTTTATTGCTCATTCTGCCTGGTGGTATTTACCTAGGGTTTGCCTCTGCTAACATTGTTGTACATAAATAACTGTGTTCATTTGTAAATCTGCTACTGTCACCTTGTTTTGAGCTCTGGGAGGGGGGGTTTATGTATATATATATATATAATATATATATATATATATATATATATATATAAGCTGCTACTGTGTTCATGTTGCTTTGAATTCTGGGAGTATTATCAATGGAATTGCTACCTTGCCATCCTGCTAGGAATTCTGGGAGTATTTATACACAAAATTGCCGCTGTGCCATGTTGCTATGAATTCTGGGAGTATTTATACATAAAACTGCCACTGTGCCATGTTGCTAAGAAATCTGGGAATATTATACATTAAATTGCCATTTGTTGTTTTTTTATTTTATATGGATTTCAAATTATTTCCCCTACTTTTGAATCAAACCACTACCTGGTTGCTAGGGTAATTTAGACCCTAGCAACCCAATTAGTTCGAAAATATCAAACTGGAGAGCTGAACAAGATAATTAATTTAATATTGTTATGGCCATTCCAATTTCTTTAAAAATAATTTAGGTATTTATTTGTGGGCTCTGTTTTTTACTGGGGGGCTGTGGGCCCTTGAGATGTATAGATTAACTTTTAGAAAATTGCATTGAAAATATTGGATTTATTAGTTAGAAATCCAGCACCACCCAAAAAGCTACAACATACGGGAAATGCTATTTCTCACAGAATCATTTTTAAGCAAAGAATTGTGCAATAAATAAATAATTAGAAAGAGAAGTTACTGCCAAAGTTGCATCAGTAACAAGAGTATGGTGACTATATATCTCTTTAATGTATACAATATATATATATATATATATATATATATATATATATATATATATATACTATGCGCACACCAATATTTCATAATAAGTGAAGATTTATTCCTGTACATATCAACAACGTTTCGGTCCACTTTTGGACCTTTATCAAGGATATTGTGCAAGTGGTACATGTGGGTTTACTCAAAAAAAGGGAAACGGTGTGCTTAAATTAACATTTGCATATATCAATTAACCAATAAAATTGCATTTTCAATCAACATCTTTCACATGTGTATTTATTTATTTTTTTTCAAACTTGCTATTAACTCATATGTCAAAGAGTTCAGTGTAAGAGTATAAGGTCCAAGGTTGTGAAAGTTCATTTTGTATGAAAAATCAATTTCCAGTAGTTTTGGTACCTTTAGAAAAAAACATAATCTTAATTATTAACAAATTTCGATGAAGCACCCACTCGCTCAAGTCAGAGTGCTGATACCCGTTTGGACTGTATATATATATATATAGAAAAATAAAAAAACTGACACAGCACTCCAAATTTTAAATGCAAAAAGGATATGTATAATAATTAATAACATTTTTCCAACGTTTCGGCCCACATTAGGGTCCTTGATAAAGGCTCTAATGTGGGCCGAAACGTTGGAAACATGTTATTAAGAATAAATTAACACATTTATTCACAAAAAAGAATTGGAGTGCGAGTCCTTGGATTACTTTATCTGAACAATATTGACCTACGCACCCTAAATCGTTTGGAACATCTGGTAAGATTGCATACACTGGATGGACCTTTCTCAAAGTGACAAACACAACAAAAAGTGACCTTTTAACCTCTGGTGACGGAAAAAAAAATTCAATAAAAGAGTATCAATACAAAAAAAACATAAAAACATATATTTAGTACTTAAGCGTAGTTTAGACAATGGTGCTATTTGTACTTCTATATCCAAAAAGTTAGTTAACAGTTAACCACGCTCATGTGCATACCATTAATCTCCATAAAGTTTTCAACAAGGAAGGGAGCAGCGAGAAAGAAACAAGAAAAGGGAAAGAAAAGAGCCGTGCGGGTCAATTTAAACATCTGAATAAATAAGCTCTATTTTCTAATGTTTTTGAAGACCACTTCGACCAGTGAATTTTGAAAATTCGAATATTCGAATATTCGACAGTGGAATAATTTCCCCTTTTAAATTTTTATTCGACTGCCTAGTTTGCCAGTTTCAACCTACCGAACTGGCTTTCATTATTTTAGATCAAATAAAAAAAATTTGATCGAATGGATAAATTTGCTCGAATCGGTCGATCGAATTTTCGCTATTCGATCGTTCGACCAATTGAATAGTGGTAAAATCCTTTTTATTCCCACACAATTCCCATGATTGAATTTGAGGGTTTTTTAACTCTCAAATTCGACCCTTAGTAAATCTGCCCTCAATTCTGATGCATGCCTTCTGTCATCTCTTGATGTGAAATTAGTGTTGTTATATTGCAATTAGAACAAAGTTGCTGAGACAAGCGTAAATAGGAACGTAGCAACATATTAACAAAGCTGTCAATATTGTGAGAATCTGGTCATCCACTTACTCTCTTGTCATCAGATATCTACCCCACCAACACATCATGGGGCAGATTTACTAAGGGTCGAATTTCAAATGGCAAAAAAACTCAAAATTCGACCAGGGAATAGTGGGGAATTAAAAAAATTCAAATTCAAATTTCTTTAGCGCAATTCGATCGATTGAAGGATCGAATAGGGAAATTCGATCGAATAGGGAAATTTGATCGAATTTTCGAACGATTTTGAAACGATCGATCGAATTTTTTCTGTTCAATCTTAGGGAATGATCCCTATTTCAGTAGGTTTAATCTGACGAACTAGGTGATCGAATTTAAATTTAAAGGGGAAGTATTCGACCATCAAATTTTCGACTATTCGAATAAAATTAAATTCAAATATTCAAATTCAAATATTCGATGGTCAAATTTGGTCGAATTAGCCTAATTATCATATTCGAAATTCGAATTTGAATCTTTTTGAAAATTCGATCGCATATTCAAAGCCTTCATGTGAATATATGTGAATTTAGTAAATCTGCCCCATCATGTTTTTCCAAAACATATTTTGCTACAAAATGGTTAGTATAATCCTTACAAATATTATTTATATGTTCTCCTATTCTCTCCCTTATTTTACTATTTCTTTTGCCCACATTTTGGAGGCCACAGGGGCACTCCAGCAAGTATATAGCATCTATTGTTGAAAACAAAAAGGATTAGAGTGCACCTACCACCAAAGAAACACTGTAGCAGACACCATTGTTAAGGGAGAGCTCTCTGTGTATGTATGCGGTGGGTGAATTACAGCTCACAGAAAACATAGCCAGTGAATTTATGGTGCACTGTCAGGGCCACCATCAGGGGGGACAGGGGGGACAAGTGTCCCGGGGCTGAAGGGGGGCCCAGCAGTGCTGCACTTCTCCAAGAGCCTGGCCCCCCTTGCGAGCGCCGCCGAAGTCGACCTGCTGCTTTCTGTCCTGATGTGGAAGTGCCGAAGATAGTCGAAGTCCTGAAAATACCCAATGTCACGAAAACAGCTATAATGGAGGTCCTGAAGCCACGAGTTCAATTCGACTGACACCAATGTTTTTTTTTTTGTTTTTTTTTTAATCCCCTGGCCACCAATGTTTTATTTTAATGCTCTATAGCCCCCTGCCACCAATGATTTTTTTTTTTTTTTTAATCCCCTGGCCACCAATGTTTTATTTTAATGCTCTATAGCCCCCTGCCACCAATGATTTTTTTTTTTTTTTTAATTTCTGTGGCCCCAAATTTCTTTTAACTTGTAAGGGGGGCCCTAGCGCCAAGTTTTTTTTTAAAAACAATATTCTCTGGGGCCCCAATTTTTTTTAAACTTGTAAGAGGGGCCCTGGCACCAATGCTTTTTTTAAACAAAACTTTTATGGGTGGACCTGGTGCCAATGTTTTTTTTTTAACTTATAAGGGAGCCCTGACCATAAATATGTGTGGGGGGATTTACTTTTTTAGTGCTGATGTCTGTGTGGTCTTTTAACTTTGATGTGGAGAGGGAGGGGTCAGGGGTGGGGCTTGGGTGCCAGGGGTGCGGGGCCCCGTGATTTCTAATGGCGGACCTTCATTACAATTAATGAAAAGCCTTAAGACTGCGGCCCTATTATATTAGCAACTGTTTTACCATTACCATTGCAAGTCCCAAGCACCACAAATTAGTGGAAGTGGGATTGCTGACTGAGGTTAAACCACGTATCCCTACGACGAATCCTCCCTGAACCAAGGACCCCAAAGTCTCTCCTGATCTCAATTCTATGGTTATATTTCATCGGCATATATTTGTTTTATTATATTTCAATAAATGTTAAGTTTTAACACATTGCTGCTGTGGGAATTTCTGAAACACATACGGGGTGGTGCAACCGTTAAGGTCATTCTTTCTCTACATGTCTATGAAGTATATAACATCAGCTGTGTCACATTTCATTAAATCTGGAATTTGAAATGTTTCTCCGGTGACTTTACTGTTGAACGTTTTAATCTTTCTGCATGATTTACAGAGTAAAAGAACCTTTAAAAGATTCCTCAGTCCAAAATATATTTGTGCAACCAGTTAACCATCATTTCAGGCTTGACCAGAACGGAAAAGCGCTGGTCAAGTCCAAAACGTTGCTTCACTTGTTGCACAAATAAATAATTTTTTCACTACATCGGAGTGCTGCTGAAACATATTTTGGAGTGTGGCACTACAACAGGCACTTCAAAAAGTGGTGAGAGTGTTTGTGTAGCGCTACTTCCTTACTTCCTACTCTAAGATTGTTCTTTTCTTTTCCAATTATGTGTAGTGGTATTTAAAAATAAACAGTTAGAGCAAAATTAACAAAATATTGACTTACTTATCAGTTTACATAATAAAAGAAAAGCATTATTACGTTTCAATCCAATAAAAATGAAGCAACAAATGCCAATTTACACAAAAAATCATTATGGAAAAAATAAATTAATACAGAATAAAAATAAAATCTTCCTCTCTACTAACCAAGCAAAAAACAAACAAAACATTTGCTATATTAATGGACACAATTAAAAAATCATCTATTTATCTTGGACAGGGCCGGGCCACCCTAGGCAAGGGCTTCAATTAGAACACATTAATTATACTTTTGATCTATATAAATATTGCCCTCAAATCTGTACCTGTGCCAACCATAAATATTGTCCCTAATCTGTACCTGTGCCATAAACATTGCCCACTAAACTGTACATGTGCCATAAATATTGACCCCTAATATGTACCTGTGCTAGCCATAATTATTGCCCTCAAA
>CM044443.1:131550263-131572472 GCA_024363595.1 Xenopus borealis | reverse complement strand
ATATATATATATATGTATTAACATAATTCTTTCAAACTAAGAACTGTAGCTTTGAACCAGTAAAGAAGCTTACTTCCCTTCTTTGGCTAATGACCCCCCTAACGGTCTAAACATGAGAGTATTATAAAATGAATATTTTTTATTATATAAATTGCATTATACCTATTTGCCTCTCTGTGCTATACATAAATATATACCTGTCCATCAGGTCACTAGATATATCTAAACTACCATTCACCATTGCGCCACCCTAAAATAATAGCCACAGTTACAGAATGCACACGGAGCATCCACACCCCTTATGCAGGAATAATATATGCTCAGCTTAATCATAATATAATATTATCATAAAAAGAGGATGAAATAAAAACAAAGAAGTAGTTCATCTGCTCCTGTGCAATATTGGTGGGTATATTTATTCACAAGACTATAGTACAGATACTCAGAAATCTGCTGTGCAAACTGGCAGCACAGTTCTTCAAAATGCAGAAAGACTCTTATCCCACACTTTCTGGATAACAGATTCCATATTCACTAAATCTTCTCCTTAAAGGATAAGTAAAGCTATGCTTTATTCACTCTTTAGTGCCAACAACTTTCACAGTTTGGCTTATTATTATTATTATTATTCGGCCACTTAATGACCAAACTAATTATATATTAACCATTACTTAATTCACATCTCACCCCCTTACACACCAGTTCCCATGTGCAGGATTAAGTGAATGTTGCTCTTGTCTTTCAGCTCCCTGCAATAATGGAATGACTTCTCTCTTTCCTTGACCTCACACTCTGAATTCATTTTCATATGTGCAACCCATAACATGCCAGAGAGATAGATGGCTAATTTGGATAGTCCAATATTCATTTGTTATGGGTCATATTCCCCACAATATGACAGTTGGGGGCAGATTTACTATTGGTCGAATTCAAGGGTTAAACAAAACCCTCGAATTCGACCATGTGAATAGGTGGGGGAATAAAAATAGTCGAATTTTCAAAATTCACTGGTTGAAGTGGTCTTCAACATTCGAAAATTCTAATCTTTTTAAAAATTCAATCAAACTTCGAATCATTCATGTCAATTTAGTAAATCTGCCCCTTGGTGTTTATACAGTGTAGGGACCTATAGGTTTTACAAGTTAAATCCCTACCTTCCTTAGTTGCCAGGCAGAATCCTGTGCCTGTAGTTATTGGTTAAAGGGTGTGGTGACCATTCCCTGCCTTAAATTGTATAGTGCTGGGAAGGGAGGAGCAGCTTCCTCTCTGGCCTCTGGATCCAGCAGGGTGTGCCCAGAGGAGCCTGGGTACAGCAAGCATGTGCCCAAGTCGAGGACCAGGCAACCCCGTGAATGAGGAATAAAAAGTGGCAGATGAGCAGTACTAGTACACTCTAGGAGTGTAAGATAGTCAGGGTGAGCTAAAAAGAGCAGTTCTGAGCTCCAACACAGGAGTGACAGTTTGGAGGTATCTCTCCCAGGCCATATTGCCTGTAGTAGAGGGATCCCAGTGGAGAGGGAATCAGGATAGAGGATTTCCCTGAAGGGATCCAGAGACCACTACCGGAATATGTCTCTGAGGTGTGTCTGTATAGTCTTCATCTACCCTAGAAGTTCTGTGTGAGTTCCTAAGTGAGTGTCAGCATGTGAAGAAAATGCATGTGATGTTACTGCACACATTTCCTCTGATGTGAGTAAACCTGGAGACATTATCTTCGGATTAATTAATTAAAACAGTTTCTTATTTGCATCATAAGAACCTCCTGGGGCTCAATCGTTTTTGGATGTTTGTACGCACAATAGCCTGAGAGTGGTAGTTGCACTACACCTTAAAGGGAACACTTCCACATGGCGAAGGCCCTGACCCTATTGTGTAAGTCGCATGTAACAAATGCTCTATCCTGCTAGTGGGTATTTGCCTAAATACCACCAAATAGGTGCTACAACAGATTGCAAGAGCAAAACATAAACAAGCAGCAATTCTAGAAACAATTCCCCATAGAGTATCACCTTATGAGCCACTAACAACACAACACAGTGGGGTAGATTCATCAAAGAGTGAAGTTAAGAGTGAAGTTCCGCCACTAGAGGGAAATTCCACAGCTCTCAATTAATTTCTATGGGATTTTTAAAGGCGTATTCATCAAAGGGTTAACTTTCACTTCTTTGATGAATCTACCCCAGTGTCACCATTAGGCAGCACAACAACCAGATCTGACTAGAAAATATATCAACAGTTCCATTGACTTCCATTGCAGATAAATATGTCTGAAATGTTCCTAGTCTGAATTCCATTGTCAGACCAGTTTTATTGGCGTAACATGGGGGATTAGCACCATTAAAGTTGCATGCTTGGCACATTGTCCATTGCCCCTGCACTGAACATTTTCTACTTCTCATTGTACTGAGTACATGGAAGATGTCACTTCCAATGCAGAGAATTTTGTGGTCACAAAAGGGTACAGAACTGGTCACTTTGGACCTCTCTGCACCTGGGACTTTATTTGCCTCCGTGTAATTTTCACACTCACTCACTGCAATGAAAGTCATTGGATGAACATAAACGAGCAATCAACCTGCCTCATTTACTATTCCACCTGTATTTATTTACCAGTTTACACAATGTTTGCACTGTCTGAGGTTCTTAAGGCTTAATCCCCCCTTACCTGGGGGTAGAACTGCAACCAGTCCCAATCGAAACCTCCCCACACAATGGACAGTTTGGTCATTTTATTCCAATCACAACTCAGTTTGTGGGCAGCCAAGGAACTCCCCAAGGAACTGCAACATTTTCCTTCAGGGTATACATGATCAGATTGATTCTATCTAACCCTCCACACGAGGGCAAATTCCAGACAACCGCATCATGCACTTTAAAGGTACCAATACTCAGGTATCCCCTTATCATTATACTGTATAAAAATACTTGTACACAAATAGAAATAAATTTTTTCGGGTTCGAATTCAGCTCAGCTGGGACTAAGGACATGGCAGAATCTGAATCCTGCAAGAAAAGTTTTGCATTTGCTACTCACAAATTCAGGATTCAGTTACGATTAGGTTCAGGATTTTTAATGAACTAAATCTTTTAGGCTTTTGGCACATGAGGAGAATCTATTGGTCACAATGTGTTCAAGGCCAAATTCTCTCTCTTTTGAGTTGGCTGTGTTTTAAGGCACTAAAAAATAAAATACAAAAACATGCTCCATGTGCCAATGATTAGTCTGTTTTTGTTTTTTTTTAAGGATGTGCCAAATACATAATTTTTGGATTTGGAAAAATACCAAATCCTCCACACCAAAAAAAATGTGGCCGAAAACTGAAACCCAAATTCATATTTGAGGTAAATATAATACATTCCAAATCTGTAAAAAGCTAAAATTGTTGCATTTAGTTCAAAAGAATTATTTGATTTGAAGGGTTCCACTGAACGAAATCTAATGCCAGATTCAGCCAAATCATGCAACAAGTGTTGGTATTCAGTCAAATCCGTGGCTAATCCTGGATTTGACACATTCCAAGTCCATATAAATGAATTTGTAGCTTCCACAGCTTGTGTTCATCTCAGGGGTCACGTTTATATAATATATTCTGCTTATTCCCAACAGACTCAGCACTAAAGCAACAAACCTGTCCTGTGATTTGGAGCCAATCAGCAGCAAGTAGTCAGCACAACAGGTTTCCAACCTTCCACGTAGTGCAGCGTCCCCCAGTAGCCACTTTCCCTGGTAAATATAGATGATTCAAATTGGAACATCACTACTCAATTTCTTTAAGTTAAAATGTTTGCATTATTTTCCAGGCATTACAGCAACGTTTTGTGCACTCCTTGGATTTTGGTAAAGGGTACCGGGACAATAATGCAATAAAGCCATTTTTAACTTATAGGGATACTGTAATGGGGAAAAAAAGCTTTTTTCAAAATGCATCAGTTAAAGGAAAACTATACCCCCCCCCCAATGTAGGTCTCTATAAAAAGATATTGCATAAAACTCGTATGTAAAACCCTGCTTCATGCAAATAAACCATTTTCATAATAATACACTTTTTTAGTAGCATGTGCCATTGGGTAATCATAAATAGAAAATTGCCATTTTAAAAAATAAGCACAGCCCCCTGGGATCCTAGGATTCAACAGTGCACACAAACATACCAAACAAACTATAAAGTTAGGTCACATGAGCCAATTAACAGACAGAGGTGTGTCTTTTGCTTCCACACTTCTTCCTGTTACAGTTAGAGTTGAAATATTTCTGGTCAGGTGATCTCTGAGGCAGCACACAGACCATCATGAAATGGTGGTTCAAGGCAAGAGATGTAAAAGGGCAATAATTACTTAAATATATATTCTAGTTTGGTAAGATTCTTTAATATGCCACTTAATATGATATAAACTATCTGTTGCTCGAGTATTCATTTTGGTGGTATAGTTTTCCTTTAATAGTGCAACTCCAGCAGAATTCTGCACTGAAATCCATTTCTCAAAAGCACAAATATTTTATTTTATATTTAATTTTGAAATCTGATGGGACATATTGCCAGTTTCCCAGGAGCCTCCAGGCATGTGACTTGTTCTCTAATAAACTTCAGTCACTAATTACTGCTGTACTGCTAGTTGGAGTGATATCTCCCCCTCCCGTTCCCCCCAGCAGCCTAACAACAGAACAATGGGAAGGTAACCAGATAACAGCTCCCTAACACAAGATAACAGCTGCCTTGTAGATCTAAGAACATCGCTCAATAGTAAAATCCATGTCCCACTGAGACACATTCCGTTACATTGAGTAGGAGAAACAACAGCCTGCCAGAAAGCAGTTCCCTCCTAAAGTGCTGGCTCTTTCTGAAATCACATGACCAGGCAAAATGGCCTAAGATGCACCTACACACCAATATTACAACTAAAAAATACACGTGTTGGTTCAAAGAATGAAATTTAACATTGAAGAGTAAATTATTTGCAGTATAAACAGAATCCCTTTAAAGACATTGAGTAGTGCTGTTCCAATATGTCTATGATTTGGAGCCTTCTCTGTCCATTGTTTGATCCTGTGCTTTTAAAAAATGGGCGTTGGTTTGGGAATCTCTCTCTCTTAGGGCTCCTACACACGGGCGTTTTTACCTGCGCTCTCAAGTGTTGCATTTTGCTGCGTTCAAACGCAGGGGAGCGCAGGTATAGACGCACTCAATTATTTTCAATGGGGCTGTACGAACGCACACGAACGCATGTGAGCGCCGAAGCCGGAAAAATGCAGCATGTTGCGTCTGAATCTGCGTTCGGCGCTTACACGCGTCTCGTGGGTACAACCTCAATGAACAAAATGAGGTGCGTCTAGACCTGTGCTCCCCTGCGGCTGAACGCAGCCAAACGCAACGCAGGGGAGCGCAGGTCAAAAACGCCCGTGTGTAGGAGCCCTTAAAAGCCGCACTTGCGGGGGAGGATTTAGCCCTCAAATTGAAACCAAGGCTCAACACACTGACTACAGGTAATGCTACTATGCAAAGAAATAAGACTTTATATACTATGTAAACAAGTTAGGGACCGCCATATGGGGTTTACCTTGACGTGGTATGGTGGCTTATCAACTTTATGATCATAACTTTGTACAAAATAACCCCTGTTTTTAATTAAACAATATGCACTGGCATTTATACTGATTTATTTATGAGACAGGGGCCCAGGGAGTGTGCTTTGCAAGTAGCACTCCCATTATACTTAAATATACTTTCACTTAGCCTTTAGAGTGCTCCCACAATCCCCCTTTTTGACATTGTTTGATACAACATTCATTTATACAGTACATATAATGTAGAGCTTGCACATGACTGAGCACCTGCCAGCCAGTCAGAATGGAAGGCCTATAGCTGCAAGTACAGGCCAAGCAAAGACAGATTCTGGAAATTGTTCTACATAGTCTTATGTAGCTGTAATAAAATATAGTGCACATTGTTTTATAAAATACTGGATCATAGGCAACAACCATGTGGATCTAGGCAGTGTCACCCATTGCCTCTGTCTAATCCTTTTGCTGCGCACTGACCTGATAGGTTCACCCTACTTCAACCATGGATGAAGCTGCAACTCTCCCTGTACCTCTCAACAGAGACATTTTGGAGGTAGGAGAATATTTGTTCATAATCGAATTGATCATTTTGGTTCAGAGGTTTAAACGCTGTACAGTTATTAATGCATTTCTGGGCCAGTACATGGCTATACCAGTATCAGTGGGGAGAGATTGTTTTCAGTTTGCAACTCCACGTGCAGATCATTATGGGTTTTCTGTTTAGGGTTAAGTTCACCTTCCCCATTTATCTTTGCTAGAAGATTCAACAATCTTTGTGGTTTTTTCCTATGAAAAATTAAAACAAACAGGTTAATTTCAGTCAGGATTAGGGTTTCCACATTTCCCCCCCAACAAACTCCAGTGGGACCATTGATGCAGCAGGGGCGTGACATATTGGGGCAGAGCCATGACGTGCTGGTGATGTTGGGGGGCGGGGATATGATGGCGGTTGGCTGATTGCCGCATCAATCTCAGGAAATCCTGCCTAGTTTTCTTAATATAAAATAAACAGATACAGTATTCAGAAAACCAGGCTGTGCGGTATATATTGTAATAGACAGGCAAATGAGGATGATGCAAAGGTCACCTCCAGCCTGCAGATGGCAGTGTGAGGTAATCAGGAAACAACAAGTGTAGATGACCAAGTGTGGGTTAATTGTAGGCTCAATTTCTCCAGTACACACCCCTGCCACAGGTGTAATCGCAAATCGCATTCAGAAACAGGAACTGTGAATGAGCCACTGAAGCAGATCTAGCTGCAAAAATAGGTGTTTATTCCAACAACATGTTTCGGGCGCACCGGCCCTTTATCAAGTCTGACTTGATAAAGGGCCGGTGCGCCCGAAACATGTTGTTGGAATAAACACCTATTTTTGCAGCTAGATCTGCTTCAGTGGCTCATTCACAGTTCCTGTTTCTGAATGCGGTAATCAGGAAACAGTAAGGCTGATACCATGTGACTGTGTGAGGAATGCTGGGAAAGAGGAAGACAAGACAGGAAGTCAAGAGCAGACACACAGGGGGAGCGAGATCCCTGTGAGGTAAAGTTGGTAAAGTGCAGGGAAAGCTGCACCAACTGCAGATTCCACTTAGTGTGTGAGAGAGTGTCAGTCAGGGAAGGACTTCACTCTCCATTTAGGCCCCTCAGGTTCCTGTTCTAATAGGCCTCACTGTAGCTATTGCAGATCTAGGGCCCAGTTAGGGACTCGGAATTGTTCCATAAGAACCAGAAGTTTCATTAGTCAGGCCCCTTCCCTGAGCAGTAGTTTAGAGTAAGTTTAAGGTTGCCACCTTTTCCGGAAAAAATTACCGGCCTTCCTATATATTTATAATTTTTTCCTATTAGCAACATTGGGATCGGCCATCGTTTTTACCGGGCAGGCCGGTAAAATACCGATCAGGTAGCAACCTTAAGTAAGTTAGACCCCAGGTTCCAGCTTAGGTTCCCATTAGGATCAGTCACCCCGGCCAGTGGCATAACTAGATCTTACTGGGCCCCACAGCAAATAATTAGGGCCTCATGGGGCCCCTATAGGGCTGCACGGGTCAATGCTTCCTGCCTGGTTTTCCAAATAAGGAAAACCGGGCGGGTTTAGCTTGATTGACGCCGCGATCGGCCAATCGGCGATTGCAGCGTCATAGCTCCGCCCCATGACGTCACGGGCCCGCCCCCCCTGTCCGGCTTCAGCCACAGGGGAAGGTGGCAACCCTAGGCCCCTATAGCTCCTGGGCCCCCCTGCAGCTGCAGGGTCTGCTTCCTCTGTAGTTACACCCCTGACCCCGGCTTAGTTACTGGCCCAGTTCTATCCAAAGGAGAGCCAGGACTAAGTATTGGACTCTGCACTCCCTGGGAAAACCCTATGGATTACAAAAGTCCCAGAACTCATGGATGCAACACCAGGGATTACAGATAACAGGCCTGAACTGTCAGTTATATGTGGTGCACCACAGGGGTTAATACATGGTTAATGACTGTATTACTTTGTTCTTTGCTGATAATCTTTGTATTTGTTTGTTCATCCCTCTGATTTACCTGTTCTAGTAAAAAACAGAGCGTTCCATATTCACTTTTATTATAAACTCATCAAGTTTGTCACGTTTGCTTTGTGCCAGGCTGTTAAAGGAACCCAAACTTCGCCAGGCTACCCAGAAGGTAACAGGTCATTCGGTACAACTTGGTGGCAGCGTGGTTATATATATATATATACAGGTATGGGATCTGTTATCTGTAAACCTGTTATCCAGAAAGCTCGCTCTGAATAAATTATTCTGTGTTATAATAAAACAGTAGCTGGTACTTGATCCCAACTAAGATATAATTAATCCTTATTGGAAGCAAAACCAGCCTATTGGGTTTTTTAATGTTTATATGATTTTCTAGTTGAGTTAAGGTGTGAAGATCCAAATTACAGAAACACCAGTTATCTGGAAAAACCCCGGGTCCTGAGCATTCTGGATAAGGGCTCTTACTCACGAGCAGTTAAAGCTGCGCTCTCCTGCATTCCGTTTTATAGCGTTTAGCCGCGGGGGAGCGCTGGAATAGACGCAAGCAATTTTTTTCAATGGGGCTGTACTCATACAAGCGCATGTAGGCGCTGAACGCAGGTTGAGATGCAAAATGCTGCATTTTTCCTGCGTTCCCGCTGAACGCTACCAAACGGAATGCAGGGGAGCGCAGCTTTAACCGCTCGTGAGTGCTCCCTATACCTGTAAATGTAGCACTAGATGCAACAAGGGTGTCGTTTGTTCACTCCAATAGACCTGTGTAAAGGTTCTGAAATGTGACATATTTTGGGATTGAGCCTGGAACTTGTGAAATTGGCTGCAGATAGCGGTGGACAAAAGAATTCACCAGGCGCAAATTTGCGGCAAATCCCCGCGTTCCGCGAAACTGCTTTTTGAACACGGGTTGGAAAAGTCGCTTGTGTCCAAACCGTCGCTCGTCAATGTTATTCGGAAGACCATTGACTTTAATGCTGGCGTCAAAATTGATGCGGGTGTCAAAATTCGCGTTTTGCAAATTTTCCGCCGTTTTGCGGATTGCATGGGAAATTCGGGAATTTTTCGATGAAACGGGACAAATTTGCCCATCACTAGCTATAGAGTGTTAAGTGCAGATCTGTTTAACCACCGCTTGTTTTTCAGGTCTTTCCTGTACTTACACCACTGATGGGACATGGGTGTGGTGGGGACATGATTTCAGCTTGAGGGCAAAATAAAGGTTTTTTTTACCTGAAATAATAGCAAAGGCCAACAATAGACAGAATCAGAAATGGAAGTAGGATAACTCTGCTCCAGATGCTTCTCTTGTCCGATTCTTCTGGACCTTATGGGCAAAGGCACAATACATAGTCACTTTCTTTGTACTTCACAAATAAAATTTACATTTTTACTGTAAATATTCTATAACCTTCTGCATTGTTCTAATGTGCCTGGGTGAAGCCTGATTTCTGTACTTCTTCGTATAACATTTAAAGGGAAACTGTCATGGGAAAAGATGTGTTTTTGCATCAGTTAATAGTGCTGCTCCAGTAGATTTCAGCACTAAAATCCATTTCTCAAAAGAGCAGACAGATTTTTTAATATTCAGTTTTGAAATCTGACATGGGGCTAGCCATTTTGTCAGTTTCCCAGCTGCCCCTGGTCATGTGACTTGTGCCAGCACTTCAGGAGGGAACTGCTTTCTGGCAGGCTGTTGTTTTTTCTTCTCAATGTAACTGAATAGTACACAGTGGGACATGGGTTTTACTATTGAGTGCTGTTCTTAGATCTACCAGGCAGTTGTTATCTTGTGTTAGGGAGCTGTTATCTGGTTACCTTCCCATTGTTCTGTTGTTAGGCTGCTGGATGGGGGAAAGGGAGGGGGTGATATCACTCCAACTTGCAGTACAGCAGTAAAGAGTGATTGAAGTTTATCAGAGCACAAGTCACATGACTTGGGGCAGCTGGTAAATTGACAATATGTCTAGCCCCATGTCAGATTTCAAAATGAAATATTAAAAAATATGTTTGCTCTTTTGAGAAATGGATTTCAGTGCAGAATTCTTTTGGAACAGCACTATTAACTGATGAATTTTTAAAAAAAAATTTTTCCCCATGACAGGATCCCTTTAAACTGTATAAATGGAGGCAAAATAATGGCAGATTGCTGTGAGTCGTTACTTGGTGCTCCTTGCTTCTTTTTTGCACTCATTAGATCTATGCGATGTCCTTGTGTTGCAGTGTACAACACTATCATGCTCTACATACTAAAGCTTAATTTAAAGGTGAACAACCCCTTTACAACTGATCTCCTGGCTATCACAATTGATCCGTTCTCCATGAATGGCAGTAAAGGGTAAAAAAGTGTAGCCAATGAAATGGATGTAAATGCAATAGTAAATTGAGTGGCTGCATTCTGTAAGTATGAGATTTACCCCAATAATATGCTCTAGATGAAACCTTAATTCTCAGGGGTTGAACCCTTGCAACGATGTAGAGGCAGGGTGTAGTACAACTATAAACAGATACTGTGCATAATCATTGGGTGCCAGTGGGTCTTGCAACTTAACCTGAGAATGTGTTTACTCAACGGGATAATTCACATAGGAGTTTACATAAAGATGAGCAGGAACATAGAGCAACAGAGGATAGTCATATATTCACATGTACCAATGGCCAATGGGAAAAGAGAACATAAGCCGCACTAGTGAAGTACAACCAGCCTTCAGCCTTTATCCTAATTGGAACTTAGTTTAACTACTACCTACTTCTGGGTAGGGTTTCCACCTTTCCCAGCTGCGAACTCTGGGCCAATGAAGTTATGGAGTGGGTTGGTGATGTAGTGGGCAGGGTGGTGATATTGCACAGGTGGGTTAGTGATTGGCTGATAGCTGTGTTTTGACCAGGACAGCCCCCCCCCCCCCAGAAAACCAGGTTGTCTGTCAAAATCGGACAGGTGGCAACCCTACTTCTGGGCAATTAGTACCAGGGATTTTAGTCCCACTCACAGGGAGCCTCAGCCTGCTCAGATAAATAGCCTGACTGTCTGTTACTCCTAAAGGGGATGTAAAGGCAAAATAATGCAATTCCATTTTTACTTTATTTACTGAAAAATGTATCTATCTCCAATATATTTTAATGAGAAAATGTCTACATTTTTATAAGAAACCTGACTGTATGCAGTAGTATTCTCCCCTCGTTTAACTTGCTCTGACTGATGTGGATAGAAAACTTCAGTTGTTCCTAACTGCTCTGCAGGGAAATGATCATCCTTTCAAACAGCAGGGGGAGCCCCTCCACCTTACTTTCCAGAACTTGAACAACTTTGTTTATTTCACTGTAGAGCAGCCGGCGACTGTGTTGAGATTTGTATCCACAGACCCAGTGCAGTCTGTATATTCTGAATATTAATCAGTCTTGCTGTATTGGCTTCTATGGCAGAAATTATTTGACTTGTGCATGGCTGACTTGAACCCTAAGCTTAGCCCAGATCACACTGAACATGTGCACAGTCTTGGTCGTGCAAAGATGTATAACAAAGTTACAAGATGACAGCCCCCTGTGGCCAACTTTGAAAGCATAAATCATTTGTTTGATTAGGCTTGTGGTGCAGTAAGTTCATGTTTATGTTTAATATACAAAATACAGCATTTCTAGCACTATTCTGTTTTAGACTTTAGTTTCCCTTTAAGGTGAGCAGCCTATGCTTACCTGTCTAGGTTCCACTTTATCCTTCCTGCCTGTTCAGGTAAGGGCATAACATAACAAAGACCCTGAACACATGGCTGCTCAGGGCATATATATTATAGCACAGTGCCATCTACTGGACACTGGTTGAACTACAGGGGTATAGCTAAAGGCAGGATCAGGAAACAAGTCTCCCTCCTAACTGTATTTTAGGACCTAGTTTAGGAGTTTATCACACTAGGGGACTGCCTGTTAAATAATAATGGGAGACTAATTTACCAGTCCCCTACACAATTATAAACCATATAAGTTCGGTCTATGAAATCTAATAGGACCAAAAATTAAAAAAAAGACTATGCTAAAGCTTCACTAGAAAATGAAATGATTATTTAAAAAAAGTAATTATGAGATACCAGTTTACTCTTTAGATGCAGACATCCCAACTGCCATTCAGAGTCACTGATTGCAGCATCTGATCATCATGTTTGACCTCTCAGTCAACAATCAATAGATTATTATCTATAGCAAAAAAGAACTTTTTCATAAAAAAAGTACATTCATTGACAAACCTCCATGGCTTGCTGGGCTTGTTGGGCTGGCTGGGCGCTCCTCCACGGAAGGCTTGCATTCTGCAATGTCAAAGAGTCACCACAGTTATCAGCTTTTCTCTGTATTAGCACTCAACGGTGGGTAGATAACCTTGTACTCAATCTCTGATAACCTCTGAGCAGTGATGGGACAATTTATTTGCCAGGTGCTAATTCCGTGTTTTGCCGCTGGCGAATACATTTGTAAATCACCTGCAAAAATTTGCAGATTAAAATTTTCGAAACGGTGGAAAATGTGCAAAACAGCGCCGGGACAAATTCGCCCATCACTACCTCTGAGCTACACAGGATCTGAGGGAACCGGAAACCACACACCATACAAAGATACAGGTAATAGATTTGTGGTTAACCTCAGCAGTGGGTTGTTAGGATGATGGGAACTGGCTGACATGAAAGTATTTAACTCTTTAAGGTGATGTAGCAACAAATATCCAGACACCTATGAACACATTGTAGATTATTGGTGGACTGCACTAGATGTAGTTCAACAGTGTTCAGAGTAGCAGCTCATTTGTGGTGAGGGCCTGTGGATTTATTTTTAAGAGGGGCTCGGAAACCCTTTTTGCTATTCATAAAAAAATTTAAAAAATCCATATTTTTGTTTTGCCAAGTATTGGCACATCAAACCTCACTGAGGGTTTCACGGGTAAGGTTTAACAAATTACCCACTGCCACAATTGCTCTGAAGAACCAAGTAGTTGGAAAATGAAAGAACTAGTCACCTGTTTGCCCTATTCAGTGAAGAAAATAATAATAAAAAAAAAAATTTAAATAATGAAATTGCCAATAAAAAACCTAGGGATGCACCAAATCCAGGATTTGGTTCGGGATTCGCCTTTTTCAGCAGGATTCGGATTTGGCCGAATCCTTCCGCCCAGCCGAACCGGGGAGGGAAATTGTATGACTTTTTGTCACAAAACAAGGAAGTAAAAAAATGTTTTCCCTTTCCTACCCCTAATTTGCATATGCAATCGGATTCGGTTCGGTATTCGGCCGAATCTTTCTCGAAGGATTTGGGGCTTCGGCCGAATCCAAAATAGTGGATTCGGTGCATCCCTAAAAAAAAACAGGCTAATAGCATATTCAACACATGCCCTGCTGACTGAAATCATTAAATAACGGGCTATATTGCTGACTTAAATCAACTTTTTATACGTTTTTTTGTGTAAAACGGGCTCTTGGTTATTTAGAGGTGATATTTGAGCAAAAAAATTATTCTGTTTCAACCTCAGTGCTAATTCTGGCCCTGTTTTATTGCAACCCCATGGGATAAACTGACGGTTGTCCAAAAGTGTTGGCCATACTGTAAATATGTAATTTCTGATAATTTACTGTAAATCACTCTCATCAACTCACTCCTCCCAGTAAACACAAATTCAAGCCTATGATTGAATATTTAATAAATGCTTTTAAACATTTGTTCATGTTGTAGTTAGTAATGACATAACAAGAGGCCAAACCACCAGTCCCAATATTCATTAGCATTTGCAGATATAGGACATTTAATAGGAAAAGCATCTGTTCATCAATGAGCATATGTAGCAATTTAGGGGGTTCCCTTGCACACAGGCTTATATTTGCTTCATACCTTTGGATACTTTAGGGTTCAGCACATCAGTGATGCCCCTCTGCTGAGCCCCATGTTCTACTTTGACCTCTTGTTGATCACTATGTTGGAAGAGGAGCTTGACGTTGGTCTCATTGTGCATGCACGCTTTAAAGGGAAAATCTGTGCATGGATTGCGGGGGCAGAGATCCTTCTTAGTGATCACGCAGCTTTTCTCTGACTCATATTTGATCACTATTGGTGACCCGTTCACCGGGACCATACAAACTGTCTGAGCTGAGGAGGAACACAAGAGCAAGAGATGAACGTATTTTATATCTTCCAGAAATGCCTACATACCATTTTCCACTCCAAGCAAGAAAAATGTAATTAATTATTTTGGAACATTAATGATCAAGTAAGCACCTGATTATTAGCAGCGTGCAACACTTTGAGTTCGGAACCAGGGTTGGACTGGCCTGGCGGGAGACCTGGTAAAAGCCTGGTGGGCCCGGCTCTAATAGGAACCCTGCTGGGCCAGACACTTCTCTCAATATCCAGGCCCTTCTCATGTGTGCGGCTCCAGCTGTGCATGTGTGCCATGCGGCTCCATTTGGATGGCCATGCCACCATAATAGTGGGGTCCAGTGGGTCTGGAGGGGGGCCCTGGACAGCAGTCCCGGTGGGCCCCTGGCCCTAAGTCCGACCCTGGTTGGAACTGATGAACGGATGCCCTTTACACCATGAAACATTTTTATGTTTAATACGACCTATGCCTAAGTACTACTTTTTCTTTAAGATAATGAAGCTCAAAGGCGGTTATTCACAAAAGGTAACAGTCTCAGTGTGGGCACATGGCCTGCAGTTCCTGTTCAGTCGTACTCTTTAGGTGACTTTAATACAAAGGATTCTAATTGATGTATTGATGAGAACATGTACTTACACAGCAAGGCACGGGCACTGCATGAAGAACGTGCCAAGATCAATCCAAAAAACACCCAAGGGAAACCTGTTACACAATAAACAAAAGATGTTTAACTGGCGTTGATCTAGTTTCTAACGTAATAATTCTTTAGAGTTGGTGTTGTTTGAGTGTTGAGTGAGCTATAAGCACCGTGAGCAATCACACACACACACACACACACACACACACATATATATATATATATATATATATATATATATATATATATATACTATTGACCATTGGACTCCAAGCCATGAATTCAAAATTAAACAGTTTAAGGCCACTGGGGCAACGTCTAAGGAGTTGGTGAGCAATGTTACTCACAAGCCACAAGGATCACTGGGATAAAGTATTTAAATGATGCTTTTACATTACCTGTCTGACCCCCCATGTTCCTATATGAGGGGGCTGCCATATTTGTGCAGCAAGAGTCCGTTAGCATTAGAAACTGTAACTAACAGGCTGAGATGGGACAGTCAGGTTGGCAAAGTCAGAGTTTCAGAGAGTCAGGCTTAGGAACTTCAAGGATCTCAGACTTGTTAGTTTTGTTGCACTCCCCCAAATTGAAGGGTAGATGCTGCCAATAGTCTGGATTAGAAAAAGGCCCTAAGAGTAGTTAGGAGCAAAGTTTTCTACTAGCCATGGATTTGTGACAGAACTCCATGTTCAGCCATCAGCACATGAAGAAATGGCCTTTTGCCATTCCCAGCCTCGAGAATGGTAAATACTTACACTTTCTCACCCAATATTATTTAATGCACTTAATATGATGGGTCATTGCTATTAATACTGTACACTTACAGAAATAAATGAAAAACATTTTATACATAATATTAAAATTATCATGTTTTATCACTATGCACTACTCAACCCCCCCTAGACTTCCACCACCCTCCCTCCACACTCCCCAGTCTCTCCTCTCCCAGAGCTCCTTCACCCCTGTCACTGATGGGGAAGTCTCAAAACTTTTGGCCACTTCCCACCTTACTACCTGCTCGCTTGATCCAATTCCTTCAAAACTTCACCACAATAACAATTTACGTCTAACCAAAGCCTTAACTCATCTATTTAATCTCCTGCTCTCAACTGGACTGTTTCCTTCTCAACTAAAACATGCTCTTGTCACCCCCATCCTGAAAAAACCCTCTCTTGATTCCTCCAATCTTGACAACCTCTGACCCATCTCTCTGCTACCTTTCATCTCTAAACTACTTGAGCTCCTAGTCTGCAAATGACTAACCTCATTGCTCTCTGACAATAATCTACTGGACCCCTTGCAATCTGGTTTTAAGCCACAACACTCCACTGAAACTGCCCTGACCCGACTAACTAATGACCTTTTAACAGCTAAAGCCAACAATAATTTCTCACTACTAATACTACTTGATCTCTCAGCTGCATTTGACACTGTAGATCACCCTCTCCTCCTCCAGTCCCTCCATTTGCTTGGCCTTCGTGACACAGCCATGTCCTGGTTCTCTTCTTACCTCACTAATCGTTCCTTCAGTGTCTCCTACAATGGAGTAGCATCTTCCCCCCTACCTCTTTCTGTTGGGATTCCTCAAAGCTCTGTCCTGGGTCCCTTATTATTTTCTCTATATACTTCCTCCCTCTGCAAATTAATCAGCTCATATGGTTTCCACTACCACCTCTACACTGACGATACTCAGATCTATCTCTCCTCTCCTGATCTCAACCCAGAACTCCTAACTCGCATTTCCTCCTGCCTGTCTGCTATCTCTACCTGGATGTCACAACGCTACCTTAAATTAAATCTCCCTAAAACGGAAATGGTTCTCTTTCCTCCAACTTACACCAGTAACATCCCAGAAGTATACATCATAGTTAACAATTCCACTATCACCCCGTCTCCCCAGGCCCGGTGCCTTGGGGTTATTCTAGATTCTGCCCTGACATTCACGCCTTCACTTATCAAGTCATGTCACTTAGAAACTAAAAAACATATCCAAAATACGATCATTTATCACCCAAAATGCTGCCAAAATTCTTATTCACTCTCTCGTCATATCATGTCTAGACTATTGTAACTCTCTCTCTTAATTGGCCTTTCCCGCCAGAGACTGTCACCTCTCCAGTCCATAATGAACACTGCCACGAGGCTTATATACCTCAGCAACCGCTCCTCCTCTGCCATGCCATTCTGCCAATCGCTGCACTGGCTTCCACTGACCTTCAGAATTAAATTTAAAGTAATGAACCTGACATTCAAAGCACTTCATAACTCTGCCCCTCCCTACATCTCTGAACTCATCTCTAAATACTCACCCAACCACTTACTACGCTCCTCTACTGACCTGCTACTCAACGCTTCTCTCATTACCTCCTCACATGCTCACATTCAAGACTTTGCAAGGGCTGCACCCCAAATTCTCTCCTACGGTCTGTTCGACTTTCTCCCAACCTTTCTGCTTTCAAAAAATCTCTTAAAACGCACTTCTTTTTTCAAGAAGCCTACCCTCACTCTTAACTACCAAATGCAACACTACATACAGTACCACATCTCTCACCCACTTAATTCTGATCTTGCCCATTCCCACACCTTATGTACAACTCTTGTACCTTTAGATTGTAAGCTCTTTCTGTACCGGGCCTTCCTTGCCTTTTGTACCGGCATTGATTGTGATTGTATGTAACTCCATATGTATGTAATTCATGTGATTTAGTTGTATAATAAACACATTTACTTTAAAGCTCTATGCAATATGTTGGCGCTATAGAAATACATGTTAATAATAAATAATTATCAGACAGTACTCACATTTTGCCAGCCAAGTCAACTTCATGCTCTCAACTCCACCGCCACAATCAGGTTATGCAGGAATGAAACGAGATTATACACTGTATCTATGAAGTCTGCAAAAATCCAGCTGGGCTGTTGTAAGGTTCACATTGTTCAGTTGGTGGTTGAAAGACTGACCACTTTTTCACAGATTTCCTGATATCTGGACTGATTTTATACAGCTGCTGAAATGGAACCGCGGAGGAAGGTCTTGAAGGATGGTTGGATGAACAGATGATAGATAATGGTCGTGGAAAAGTTCTGCTACAGAGAGGGAATAGAAAGAATGAGTTGTATCCACCAATAAGCCTATTTGTCTCTTGGCACAATCATGACTTGATGTGGTTAATGCACAAATCAGAGTAAACTGTAGCTCAGCAATATTGATTGTAGGTAGATTCTCCTGCGGGGGTGTCCTGTGTCCTCACCTCAAAAGCAGGACAAATCCAAGGCAGTAACTTAGACTGCAAGTTCTTTTATTGGGGATAATTGCACCATGACATGTTTTGGGCTAGGCCCTTTATCAAGTGTGCAATAACAAACACAAGGGGAGTATTTAAACATTTCTTGACCTTTCACCTCTACAAGTACATTGTGGATACATTCTTAAAGGACAAGGAAAGGCAAAAAAATAAAATCCCATTTTCACTTTCTTTAATGTAAAAGAAATCTATCTCCAATATATTTTAATTAAAAAATGTGTATCGTTTTTATAAGAAACCTGACTGCATGCAGTGAAATTCTCCCTTCATTTACTGCTGTAGATAGGAATTGTCAGATGGTCCCTAACTGCTAGGCAGGGAAACAATCATACTCATGAACAGCAGGGGGAGCCCCTACCTTACTTCCCAGCCATGCAGAACTTAAACAGCTTTTTTTGTTTCCCTGTTTTGATCCTCAAGCTTAGCTCAGATCACACTGAGCATGTGCACAGTCTTGGTCTTGCAAAGATGTATAACAAAGTTACAAGATGACAGTCGAATAAATCATTCGATCATTCACATAATTCGTACGATTCGAATGATCGAAGACTTCGATCGTTCGAATCCTATTCGATCAGGACTTAGCCTCAGAAGGTTCCCATAGGCTTCTATTGCAATTCGGTAGGTCCAATCTGGCGAAGTAGGCAGTCGAATATTTTAAAAAATTTATTTTATTCGCTGATCGAATATTCGATCATTCAAATCTATTCGATCATTCACTATTCGATGATCGAATATGCCTAATTTGCACATTCAACCAATCGAATAGATCCTACGATCAAATATTCCATCGAATTCGATTTTGTTCACATGAATACATGTGAATTTAGTAAATCGGCCCCTTTGTGTCCGTAGATGCCCAGTGACTGGTTTGGCAACAAATTGCTTTGTGTGATTAGTATAAGCCCGACTTGCCCATCTACCTTCAGAAATTCCCAAAAATCACTAAAATGACAATTCCCTGAAATGTATTCCCTTGCCTTCAGGAAATTTCCAGGGGACTCATTATTATTGTGTTTGGGATAGTGATGTGCGGGCTGGCCCGATACCCACGGGTCAGATGGGTTTGGGCCAACCTTGCTCTGCTCTTCGCCACCTTCAAATTCAAGTCACATGACTGGGGGCAGCTGGGAAACTGACAATATGTCTAGCCCCATGTCAGATTTCAAAACTGAATATAAAAAAAATCTGTTCTGCTCTTTTGAGAAATGAATTTCAGTGCAGAATTCTTCTGGAACAGCACTATTAACTGATGTGTTTTGTGATTTTTTGTGTTTGAAAAAAAAACATTTTCCCCAAGACAGGATCCCTTTAACTTTCTTTGTGTGTGTTTTTTTAAAAAATAGCCTTTCAATAGGGAATATAAGGTGTGATATGATTTAAGAAGTTAGACTGTGAGGGTCTAGTAATAAAGGAAGGGCAGATTGGGGAAAAAAGTGGATGTAGGAGGTGTAGACAGAGAAGAACAACAATGAGCTTGGACTTGCATCTAAGAATGAATGGTACCACCTCAAGAGGGAGAGTAAGACCCAACATTTTACATTTTTCTAGGATTTCCTAGACACAAATCATTCTCTTGGACTGGATCTTCACTAAAGACAACAGCACCACAATGTATTGAGATTGGGAGTGAGATTCCCAGCAAAGCATTTATCTTCCTACATGTTGAGATCCTATCTGCCAGTGCTGGGGTCCAATCTCTGGAGCTTTCCTCTGGCAGTAGCTTTCTTAATTTTGATGGCTGTGGTCTACTCAGTTACCTTCACCCAAGATTGTAACAGGCAGGTCCTGATTGAAGAATATCCAGTATGGAGACGGAAATAAATCATTTAGACGTCACTCCCTGGGATAACGCAGCCCTTGTTTTATGTGGGGAGTAGAGGTTCAGCCAAGGTAGAAGATCTAGAGGTGGAGAACAGATAAGAGTTGAAGTCAGCTATGAGAGAAAGTGCTGTACTGTACATTGAGAGCTTCAACAAAAGGGTGAGGGGCAGGGATAGATAACTATAAATACTAAGCCTCATGCTAGTACGTCAGACACATTGTTCACATTGCTCAGCTTTTGTTTGTGAATGTGTCTAACTTCCAGCTAGTCCAACAAAAGACAAATAAAAACGTCACCTGAAGCCTCTTCAGTTTTATATAAACTTTATTATCTACTGTGTATCCTGTGCTTGAATGGCTGCCCCCATGGCTACACAGCAGCTTGTTTATATAAACTATAGTAGTGTTTCTGAAACAAACACACCAGTTTTACCAGTGCAGAGCAACACTGAATTATATATTTATTACTTCAAAACACTTTCATTTTTTGATGTTACTGATTCTTTACATTCTCTCAGTATTGGGACTCACAGATGAAAAAGGAATAATCATTATAAACTGAGTGTAATTAGTGTGTCTGGTAAAAAATGATCCTTAGTGCCAATGTTATTTACTGTATAAGGAAGAAAGATAAAAGTATAGGAAGGCTGATTTGTTTTCCAGCAACACCCTCAGATTAATCCAGTAATTCTCCCTTTGAACATATCCCTGCTATGAGCCTAAAGGTGATAAAGGAAATAAAGAAGGCGGCTGAATAACAAGGGCAAGAACACGAGACGATACATGAGTAGAAATAATAGACACAAGGCAGAGGATATTCAGTATAGGATTTCTATAAACATCTCCTGGGAGTGTGAACAATCAAACACAATCTCTTTATTGAATTTAAATTCATGGAATCCCTCCCATGAGAGAAAGCAAATATCAGTATTTGCTCTTTGCATTTGGCTCTTTGTTATTGCAATTGCTGGACTTTCCCCACAAGGCATATTCTATTAAAGCTTTGCAATATCTCAATACATAATGACATAGTAACACAGTGACATAGTAACACAGTGACATAGTAACATAGTGACATAGTAAGTTAGGTGTAAAAAAGACCAAAGGAAAGTAGAAATTACCCTCGCACACCCTGGCCGTATACACAATATGACTCCCCGGTGCTCAGTGAGGAATTGGTGACCCCTAGTGATGGGCGAATCTACCCCTTTTCGCTTTGCCGAAAAATTCACGAAACAACGTGCGTATCGTTTTCAACACCATTTTCGACGCGTCGTTTTCAGGACGCGTTGTGTCATTTTATGTGCGCTTTTTTTTTTAATGGGCTTTTCGCGAATTTATTCGCCAGCGGCAAATTGCGGAAATTCACTGCGAATTTGCTCCTGGCGAATAAATTCGCCCATCACTAGTGACCCCCAGAATACTGAATAGAAGAAGAAAATCACCGGCAAAACAAGGGAAATGCTATCAGGGAAACCTTTGCTTGTTTGTTGTGATGCATCCTCAATAAACAAGCAAGGATTTCCCTGCTAGCATTTCCCTTGTTGTGCCGGTGATTTTCTTCTTCTATTCAGGTTTAAAAAAGACACACATCCATCAAGTTCAGCCTTTTAAAGGACCAATAACATCAAAAAATTTAATTGTTTTAAAGTAATAAAAGTATAATGCAGTGTTGCCCTGCACTGGTAAAACTGCAGTGTTTGCGTCAGAAGCACTACTATAGTTTATATAAATAAGCTGTTGTGTAGCCATGGGGGCAGCCATTCACAGGAGAAAAGGCTCAAGTTACACAGCAGATAAGCTCTGTAGAACATAATGTTATCTGTTATCCATTACTTATCCTGTGCCATATAGCTGTTTTTATGATTTCTACCATTGCTACTTAGCAGCTTGTTTATATGAACTATAGTAGTGTTTGTGAAGCAAACAGATCAGTTTTAACAGTGCAGGGCAACAATACATGATATTTTCTTTACTTAAAAACACTTTAATTTTTTGGTGTTACTGTTCCTTTAAGTCTATACATAACCTGTCTAACTGCTAGTTGATACAGAGGAAGACAACAAACCCCATCTGAAGACTCTCCAATTTGCCTAGGAATGGAAAAAATTCCTTCCCGACTCCAATATCGGACCAGTCCCTGGATCAACTTGTATAATGAGCTATCTTCCATAACCCTGTATTCCCTCCCTCACTAAAAAGCCATCCAACCCCTTCTTATACCTATCTAATGTATCAGCCTGTACCACTGATT
>CM044443.1:131533387-131545424 GCA_024363595.1 Xenopus borealis | reverse complement strand
ATAATTTTTTTTTTTTTTTCTCTCTCTCTTGGAGACGTTTTGTCCGACCAGCTTTCTCAATTCAGAATGACTTGTACAACGATCTCTGCGATTAAATACCCTGGAATCTTGCTCCAATCAGTATTATTGTTTAATGTAACCAGCATAGGGTTATAGATAGTGATGGGCGAATCTATCCTGTTTGGCAAAAAAATTTGCCGATTTGTATTTGCTAGGCGAATTCGCGCCTAGCAAATACATTCGCCCATCACTAGCAATGCATCCAATTGATTTGATTTATTACTCTAGATAAATGATAAAAACTTGGATAAATGAGAATGAGAGCGCAGTTTCTTACCCTGAGATGTGTCCGACAATATTGGCACAAAGTCATACCTCCCAACATTCTGGATGTAAAAAGAGGGGCAACTTTTTTTTTTTGCTCACAGCACGGCAAAATTTTTGTGACCATGCCCCTAATTACCATGTTTATTTTACTAAATTTGACAGGTTATGAAAGTTTGAAAATATTTCTCCTCATCTAAACTGTTACAATTACTTATTTTCTTGTCTCAAAAGTGTTACAAAGTATCTTATTTGCACCTATTAGCTGTTCTGGGCTCTCTGCCAAAAGCCAATTAAGTTAAAATCTTTGTTTCTTTTTCTGGCTGTTCAGTGCAGAGAAAAGAGGGACTTTCCAGTAGTGATGGGCGAAACTCCCGCGTTTCGTTTCGCTTCGCCGAAAAATCCGCGAATTTCCAGAGAAATTCGCGAATTGGCGAAAAATTCGCAAAACGAGTCGTGCGATTCGTTTTTGCCGGCGAATTTTTTGCGGCGAATTTTTTCTGCAGTTTCGCAAATTTATTCGCCAGCGGCGAATCGCGGGAATTCGCCGCGAATTCGCCCCTGGCAAATAAATTCGCCCATCACTACTTTCCAGTACAAATGAGGGACAGCGGGTTGAGCTCTCAAAAGAGGGACTGTCCCTCCAAAAAAAGGACAGTTGGGAGGTATTACAAAGGGTTAAGAGCTGCCGTATGTTGCAGTGTAAATGGGCGGAAGTGGGAAGAGGCCGGGGCAGTGGGACGTGTGAAACATGGGGGATTAAGGTGAGTGTGAGGATAAACAAAGCAGGAGGACCCCCCCAGCATATTGAACCTGATCAGCTAACAGTAAACATTTTATATTCCCCCCCGTGACTTTATAACAACTGATTAATTTCAACAAAGAGAAGTGAAAGTAAAAACAATTGCTCAATACAGACGTGTTCCTACGCAGTTAGATTAAAACATCATGTATGTAATTGCACCCGAGGGGCCTTCTTTATAAATCTCATGTCCCCCCATCTCACTGGCCTTGGGAGTCAGAACAGACGGTGCCCATGATCTCTAGCTCTACCCACCCCCCCCCAGCAATAATAATGTTTTCATAGAAACTGTACATGTTCATTGGAATCCGGGCTGCCTAATGAATAGAATAAATATCCAACCTTTCTATAACTTCTGTACAGAGACCATACATTATTCTGGTAGTTCCTGAGCCCAGTGGAGCTTACAATCTAAAGTCCCCATCACATTCACGCACAATAGGGACAATTCTATCCGGAGCCAATAACCTGATAAACAACATTGATACTTACCTATTGTCCCCCCCACCTGCACAGCCAACAAAGGGCGGCTCCTGCTTCCAACGCAGCTCGGAAGTGCTAAGAACAAGAATGCAGGAGGGGAGACAGCAGGGAGGGATGGGAGGAGGGATCACGTTTTTTTTATGCTGACCTGTAGGTGGGTGGGTACAGGCTTACAAATAACTGCCATGGATTTTGTGATATAGATTGAGAAGAAACTGTATTTGTATGGTTTGACTCCTGCATTGCCTTTTGTTCATGGTTATCAAGTTCAATACTCCATACGGACTCCACACACACACACACACACATATATATATATCTTTTGTTACGTCTTGAGAAAGGTCCAGACTGGACCGAAACGTTGACAAATAAACTTCACTCACTATGAAGTCCTGGAGTGCGTCATTCCTTGGAATATGAATATTTACACGATATATGACAGCACCCAGGCAATAAAACTTTGCTGGATTGGAGTACACCACAGCTTGAAATGTATGTGTATATAGGGCGAATTTATTCGCCAGGGGCGAATTCGCAGCTAATTCCCGCGATTCACCACTGGTGAATAAATTCGCGAATCACCAGCGAAATTTCGCTTGCCGAAAAAACGAGTCTAAAACCGAAAATGACGCGACGCGACAGAAGCGACGCTCGTCGGAAACGACGCGACGTGTCAACGTTGACGCGACGTGCATCAAAAGCGTCCCGCGACTCGTTTCGCAAATTTTTCGCCGATTTGCGAATTTCTCTGGAAATTCGCAAATTTTTCAGCAAAGCGAATCTCGGGAGATTCGGCGATCACTAATATACACCTATACAGAACGATCAGTATACTCAGGGCCACCATCAGGGGGGGACAGGGGGTACAACTGTATGGCCCTGGCGCTGAGGGGGGGCTGCACTTTTCAAAGAGCCAGGCCCCCCTTGCAAGTGCTGAAGCTGTGCTGCCTGAATGCGGAAGTGCAGAACAGTCCTGATGCAGCAGAAAGACCCGACGTCACAAAAAGAGCCGACACTGAAGTGGCAAAAATACCCAATGTCACGAAAGGATCTGACACTGAAGTCCTGAAGCTGCGAAAAGACACGAAAACAGCTTTAAACTGAAGTCCTGAAGCCACAAGTTCAATTCTACTGACCCCAATGTGGGTTTTTTTTTCTAATCCCCTGGCCACCAATGTTTTATTTTAATACTCTATATGCCCCTGCAACAATTTTTCTTTAAAATATTTTTTTGGGGCTCCGTTTTTTTTTAACTTGTAAGGGGAGCCCTGGCGCCAATGTTTTTTTTTTCAGTTGTTTTTTCGGGGCCCCAAATTTTTTTTTACTTGTAAGGGGGCACTGCGGCCAAGGTATTTTTAAAAAAATATTTTTGGGGCCCCAATTTTTTTTTGTAACTTATAAGGGGGTCCTTGGCGCCAATGTTTTTTTTCTTTTTTTAATAATTTTTTCGGCCCCAATCTTTTTTAAACTTGTACGGGGGAACAGCGGACAAGGTTTTTTTAAAAAAATATTTTTTTAACTTATAAGGGAGTCCTGACCATCAATATGTGTGGGGGGGGGGTTACTTTTTTAGCACTGATATCTGAGTGGTCTTTTAACTTTGATATGTAGTACTGTAGGTGGGATCAGGGGTGGGGCTTGGGGGCCAGGGTGGGCACAGCCAGGGCCCCCCGAATATTTTGTTGTGCGGGGCCCCGTGATTTCTAATATCGGCCCCGAGTACAATTATATCAACTATATATATACAGGTATTGGATCTGTTATCCAGAAACCTATATCAAGAAAGCTCAGAATTATGTAAAGGCCATCTCCCATAGAATCCGTTTTATCCAAATAATAAGAATGATTTCCTTTTTCTGTGTAATAATAAAACAATAGCTTGTATTTGATCCCATCTAAGATGTAATTAATCCTTATTGGAGTCAAAGCCAGACTAATGGATTTTCTGGTAGATTAAGGGATGAAGATCCAAATTAGAGAAAGATCCATAATCTGGAAAGTCCCAGGTCACAAGCATTTTGGATTAAAGGTCCCATACCTGTACCAACGTTTATACAAAAACATATTAAAACAGAGAAATGTGGAAAGCTTCCCTATAAATGTGTGAGGACCCTTCTGTAGAGTGACCAAGAAAACCTGGAAAAAGGTCACTCTGTCCTTTAGTTTCTCCCCAGGGATCAAGTCCTGTTCCAGGAATGGAGTTGAAAAACAGATTCGGTTCACTGTTTAGAGATTTTAGTAGCCAGGTACTCCATTCTGCAGATCCAGTGTGGCCATTAGAGCTCACATTCCATAGGAAGGCTCCTGTGGAAAGCATTTATCACGGGTCGAATTTCGAATTCATGTGAGTTTTATAAAATTCCCATAACTTCGAAATTGTATTATCTAATTATCAAATCTAATTGTATTAATAGAATCAAATTTTTTAAACTCAAATTAATTAAAAAAAAAACTCAAACTGAAATTTGATAACTCCCTAGTCAAATTTGAGAGTTTTGACCACAAAAAAAAATAGATCATTTGAATTTCGAATTTTCAATTCGACCCCTGATAAATCTGCCCCTTAGAGTTTGTGAGTTTAGGAAAACCTCTAAAGCTAAACTCTGACCTTTGATAAACAGGTCTCTTAAAGTTAGTTAGCATGAGGGTCTGTGTGAGGGTCTGGGTGTGTAAAGAACCCCCAGAGGAGCTAGGAGGGCTGCCTGAGTCTGCACAAAGCAGAATGGTTGTGACTCTGGCCAAGAGCTTGGCTAAGAGAATGAGGGAGCCAGGAGCCTGAGCACTTTACAAAAAGGAGTACTGAGAGTTCAGGGTGAGCCAAACTTGATGAGTATTCACTGGTAGCCCACAAGTCTAGTAAGGGACTTCTTGAAATGTGTGAAGGTAGCACTCAGTGGGTAGGAGTTTATTTTATGATTTGTGTTTTGTGCTGAAATGGTCACCAGTGGGCTGGAATGTGATGTGTATGCTTGAGACTTGGGAAAATAAACATGTGTGTCACTGTCTTACTGCCCCTTTGTTCTACACTTTCCTGCCTACCATTTGCTAATTCCCTCAGAATTTATGTGTACAACCCCCTGCTGATCTGATTTCAATCTATTTTCTAAAACAGGTCCCAGTGAACATAACCTGGATACCTAAGGGGGATAGAATTCTCTATTGGCCCAGGACGGTGATGACCACTTTCTGTTATAGTTTAATATACTGACTGGATTTCATCGTGTTACTGATTCCATTGTCCCATTGTCTCGATCTTGCCCTACTATCTCCAACTTGTCCTAATGTCTACATCTTTCCATACCGTCTCCATCTTTTTCCATTCTCTCCATTTTGCCTTAATGTCTCCATTTTGCCTTACTGTCTCCATCTTGTCCTAATGTCTCCATCTTGTCCTACTGTCTCCATCTTTTCCCATTATCTCTATCTTGTCCTACTGTCTCCATCTTGTCCCATTGTCTCTATCTTGCCTTACTATCTCCATCTTGCCCTACCGTCTCCATCTTGTCCCATTGTCTCTATCTTGCCCTACTGTCTACATTTTGCCTTACTGTCTCAATCTTGTCCTACTGTCTCCATCTTGTCCTACTGTCTCCATCTTGTCCTACTGTCTCCATCTTGCCCTACTGTCTCCATCTTGTCCCATTGTCTCTATCTTGCCTTACTATCTCCATCTTGTCCTACTGTCTCTATCTTGTCCTACTGTCTCCATCTTGCCCTACTGTCTCCATTTTGTCCCATTTTCTCTATCTTGCCTTACTATCTCTATCTTGTCCTACTGTCTCCATCTTGTCCTGCTATTTCCATTTTGTCTACTGTCTCCATCTTGCACTACTATCTCCATCTTGCCATATTGTCTCCATCTTGTCCTACTGTCTCCATCTTGCAGTACTATCACCATCTTGCCCTATGGTTGCCTCTTGCCCTACTGTCTCTATCTTAGCCTGTATTTGGCCCATTATTTTGAATGCAAACGGGAAGAATTATGCAATTATCTTTCCATGCAAATCCAATTTGTTGTGACAATTTAGTTATTAGACTGAAATCACAAGGGAAATGCAGACACGTGTAGAAACCTGGCTTCCATGGAAATGGGTTGTTACTGAAACCAATTACTCAACATGTTGGTTTTTTATTGCTTAGAAAAATGACAAGATGATGTTAGTGGTTTGAGGCCTGTGTTCGGAACCAGTTAAATCAGTAATATCACAAAACCACAAAGATGTGTTAAAGATACACACAACATTATGTACATATGTAATCCTACACCCTTTGGACTTAAACAGTTGTCATTAACAATCTCCTTGGTGCAATGAGCTGGTATTTGCATGTCTAGAGGTGCACAGGTGTTAAAACTTGTATTGAGGTTAATAAGGCAAGTGTGTGGTTTTATGTTCAGCTTTAGTCAGGCAGAAATAAATGATGGTCCTTTATAAATACACAAAATACTTGCTTTCTTACGATGATATGTGCAATTGCAGTCTATTGTGTTAATTCTCATGGATTCTTGTCTCCATTTATTTAGATGTTAAAAACTCATCTTCATAGCTATGTACCCCCTGTGTATTGCTGAAATGATCTTCAGTGACACCTGTCTTGTCTTGTGTTTCTTCTTATACTGGTAAATTCATTAAGACCCAATGGCTACCAGTGTGATTTGATACCAAAGGGGGCTTGTTCTTTCAGATTTAGTATCTGAGTGGACCTCCTAATGCCCACCAGAGAAACTGAGATCCCACATCCACTATCAGGTCACTATCAGATGTAGACAGTGCTAGATCTCGCAGGCACTACGTTATATAAGCCTAAGGAGATAAGCAATGATGAGAATTGTCCTAAGCTGGGCCCACCTGAAGATCCACGAGATCCACTAGTGTTCTATGGGCCTGCTTCTGGATTAGGTCATTAATATTTTTGATTGTCAGTGTTCAGGAGTGTAACCTTGGGCCTACTTTAATGTTGCCTGAGTGAACCTGCTAATACCCACCAGAGAAATTGAAATCCTACAGACACAATCAGATGTAGTCAGTGCCATGGTCCCACCTGGAGATCCTCTAGTATTCTGGTGGGCCTCTACAGACCTGCTTCTGGATTAGGTCATGACTTATTCTTGACTTTCAGAGTCCAGGAGTGTAACCTTGGACCTACTTTAATGTTGCCAGAGTGAACCTGCTAAAACCACCAGAGAAACTGAAATCCTGCAGGCACAATCAGATGTTGCCAATGCTAGATGTCATGGGCCCACCTGGAAATCCTCTAGTATTCTGGTGGGCCCCTACAGGCCTGCTTCTGGATTAGGTCAAGACTTATTTTTGAGTGTTAGGAAAGTTACCTTGGGCCTACTGTAATGTTACACTAGAGCAGTGATTGGTTTATTTTAAAAGCTCACTGAAACTTTTGTCTCTTGAGGACATGAAATGGGAACGAGGGTGGGACACCGATAACAAGAATACATGGTTTTCCCGTATGTGACTCATTCAAACCAATTCTTTACAGACTAAAAACACAGACTTATTTTGTTACTTAATGACTGCTTGGAATGGAAGAATAGCTTTTTGTTTGGCCAAATAAAGCAGATCGCACATACAAACTACATACATGTATTGGCCTATAGAGAGTGTAAAGAGGGCCCTGTTCAATAGAGATTAGAATTTAAACAAGTTGCTTTACTTGGTACCAGTGTCTGATTGGGCTGGCAGGACACTGGCAGGACAGTGGGTCACCCAGGGTCACCCAGCAGAGACCCACTCCCTGCAAAAACGATACTCTGGTGGTGGCAAAAACCAGTACGCACACGCAATCGTAGCGGGGGGTAGGGTAGGGGGCACTGAGGGGGGCCCTGAGATAGCAGCCCCAGTGGCCCCCAGTCTGACCCTGCTTGATATATAGGAACAGTTAAGACCCTGAGGAGATGTCATGGACTGAGTCAAGGCACCTGCTATTCACTCACATGTTAGAAATTATTGATAACTGACTGCCTCTGGTAGCAGACAGGACAAATGTGTTAGAATTATATATTTGGATGCATTTTAAATCTTCTGCACTAACCACACCAGAGGCAGGAACACAGCTTCCAGCACACAATCATGTCAGACTTTTTTGTTTTATAATTATTAAATCACTGTAATCAATTGCTTTAACATTTACTTGCGCTATATAGTCTAGGGAATATTATTGAGAGAGGGTTAATAAACGTCTGCTACACATGCTAATTCTACAAAGTCATATCTAGCAGGAGCAAGACGACTTGCATTCCATATGCGACCATCAGACAGTTCATATATGTATGGTCCTCGGGTCTCACTTCAAGTGGTGTAGTAAATTTAGACTGTCCTTGTTTCAGTATTCCTGGTTTCTTAATTCTGACTAAAGATCCAGGCTGAAAGTTCACTTAATTTGCACCACGTTTTCTGTCAGTATAAGCCTTGCATTTGGCTTGTTGATGTTTGACAATGTCAGCATTAGATGAGTTTGTAGGAACAGTATTTAGTGAAAGTTTGATGTCTGCAACATGTAACTTAGTGCGCATCTGTCTGCCATGTAATAATTCAGCTGGAGATGATTGGGTTGTTGCATGGCATGTTGCTCTGTGGTTATGTAGTTCCTGTGAGACAGTCTCCCTTATAGAGTAGGGAAAGCACCTCAATTTCTGGCGTACTGGTTTTACATCTGGTCTCAACTTAACTTTGTGCACAAAGTTCTTTGCACAGCCAAGTGAAATGTTGCTTTGTGGTGACATTTTTGACACAGGCTGTGTGGCAGGCACTGGTGTAGTAGTAATGAGACCATTCATTGTTTAATGCAGCAACGAGATCCCTTCCAAGTATAGCAGTACCTTTATTCACAATGTAAAAGTCACATTTAGCAGTATTTGATTCAAATTGTATAGTCACTGGCAAGCAACCAAGAACAAGGATTGGATCCTTTAAGTAACTGACCAGTCTGAGGGCAGGTGCAACAAGCGTATCTTTTGCAAAGTATTTCAAGAAAATATCCTTTGGTAGTATAGAAACAGCTGAACCTGTATCAAGCATCAGGTTAATGGAGTGTCCCTTGTCAGCAGAAGCAGTATTGACATTGACAGTGCATATAAACCTGTCTGGAATAAATGTACCAGCTTTATCCACACTGAATACTGTAACATTTGTAGTAGTGAGTTCATGAACATCTTTAGTAGAACTACGGCAGGCTGTAGCAAAGTGACTTGACTTTAAACATTTGCTGCAGCAAAGTGACCTGACTTTAAACATTTGCTGCACTGTATAGCTTTTGCAGGACATGTAGCATAATTGGCAATGTTTTTTGTTGAACCACAGCGAAAGCAGTATTTTTTATTTGTATTCGCTGAACGGTTTTGCAGTGAATCCCTTTCCATAGCACAATATTTTTCCTGTGACTGGGCATTATTAGGCCACAATTTTGAATTTGTACATTCCCAGCAGTTCCCTGACTGAGAGTTTTAACCTCTGCCACGGCTGTTTCAATTTGGCTAGCAACTGTAATAGCCTTTGTAAGGGTTAAATCTTGCTCTAGGAGCACTATTTGGTCTATTAGTATTTCATCTGTTAGATTCCCAAACTCACAGGTAACAACCAGCTCTCTCTAAGCTGCTAAAAATAGTTCTGTGGATTCGCCATTATGTTGTCCACGTTGGTGGAATTTATATCTTTCAGCAACCACATTTATCTTGGCACAAAAAAGTTCTTTATATCAGTAAGAGCAGTTTCATAAGTATGATCAGTAGGCTTGCGAACTGGCCGGTATTTTACCGGCCTGGCGGGTATTTTTGATGGTTGATCTCAATGTTATTTATAGGAAAAAAAGATAAATATATAGGAAGGCGGGTATTTTTTTCAGGAAAAGGTGGCAACCCTAATCATCAGGTAATGGTAATGTATAGCAAATATGCTGTCCCTCCCATGCCGTGAATAAGTAAAGCACGCTTTCTAGCAGCAGAAACCTCCCCTTGGTCAGCAGCAACAATGTAATTATCAAACAAAAGGATCCAGGCAGTAAAAGGTATGGTAGGCTCCCCAGGGTTTGGTAGAAAAGGTGCAGGCTTTTGCAGAGGTAGAAAAGACATCCTTGTCGCCATTTGTTGTGTTTGGTAGCCAAGGATGAGGAGAGTATAACAGTGCTTTATTAACAGGTTCATGCAGCCATTACATAACAGCAATAAGTCTTACTTTTACTTTCAAGTTGTACAGAAAGTCCTGTGTATGCACAGTGACACCTGCAGGCCATTTGTATAAACCGAACAGTGTTGTAAAGGAATCACAAATAAAAAGTCTCTCTGGACCCATCAAGGAGTGGGCTACTCAGGGCTCTGCTCTGTTAATCAGATGGATACTTCTACATTGTTTCAGAAGTCAGAACCTGAAGTGCAGAGAATATGAATAGATACAGACTGCTTTTAATAGCAATTACAGTTAAACCATTATTTTAAAAAACCCTACCCTTTACCCTGGGTAGACCCCGATCCCTCCTCCTCCCCAGCCTAGCTGCCCCTCCAGGCAAATACCCCAAAAATTTCCAAAAGATTTTCCGAAATCTTTGTGACTTTTGGTGCATGTGTAGTTATTTGGGACTGGAAATTTAGTACAACTGCACATGCACCAAAACTCTGCACAGATTCCGAAGAAGAACAAATAAAGAAGATGTTGCCCATGAAGTCCTGAGTCCCGAATCTGCAGGAGGGGTAAGTAAAAAATTAGGGGCATTTGCCCAGGGGGCAGCTAGGCTGAGGGGAAGGAGGTGTACTTAGGGAAGAGTTTTTTCAAAAACGGCTTGAATTCTCCATTATAAAACTGTTGAACATGTGTAATGGCTGTATATTAGTGATGTGCCGCGCCCACCCACACCCGTGCTTAAAGGTGTGGTTCATCTTTAAGTTAGCTTTCAGTATTTTATAGAATGGCAAATTATAAGCAACTTTCCAATTGGTTTTCATTTTTTCTTTCTTATAGTTTTTGAATTATTTTCTTCTGACTCTTTCCAGCTTTCAAATGGGGGTCACTGACCCCATCTAAAAAACAAATGCTCTGTAAGGCTACAAATGTATTGTTATTGCTACTTTTTATTCCTCCTCTTTCTATTCAGGCCTCTCCTATTCATATTCCAGTCTCTTATTCAAATCAATGCATGGTTGCTAGGGGAATTAGGACCCTTGCAACTAAATTACTGAAATTTGCAAGCTGGAGAGCTGCTGAATAAAAAACTAAATAACTCAAAAACCACAAATAATAAAAAATTAAAATCAATTGCAAATTGTCTCAGAATATCCCTCTCCACATCATACTAACAGTTAATTTAAAGGTGAACAAGTCCTGACTCCCAGCATTCCATATACAGGGCCATATTTATATTAAAGGAACAGTTCAGTATTAAAATAAAAACTGGGTAAATAGATAGGCTGTGCAAAATAAAAAAATGTTTCTAATATAGTTAGTGAGCCAAAAATGTAACGGCTGGAGTGACTGGATGTCTAACATAACAGAATATAACACAACTTCCAGCTTTTCAACTCCCTAAATCTGAGTTAGTCAGCGACTTGAAGGGGGGCCACATGGGACATAACTGTTCAGTGAGTTTGCAATTGATCCTCTGCATTCAACTCAGATTCAAAAGCAACAGTTATGTCACTGATTGGTTACTGCCTGGTAACCAGGGAAACCAGTCAGTGTAAACAAAAGAGAGCTGAAAAGGAGGAAGTAGTGTTCTGTTCTGTTATGTTAGACATCCACTCACTCCAGCCTTTATACATTACATTTTTGCCTAACTAACTATAACGAAAACATTTTTTTATTTTGCACACCCTATCTATTTACCTAGTTTTTACTTTTATCCTGAACAATTCCTTTAAGGCAGGTTTGGGGGGCGGCGCTTGGGTGACAGTAGAAGTACTTTTAATTTAAAAAATTTCCCAGCTACTTCAATTTCCTTAGGAAATCAGTAGGGATGCACTGAATCCAGGATTTGGTCAGGATACAGCCTTTTTCAGCAGGATTCGGATTCGGCTGAATCCTTCTGCCCAGCCAATCCGAACCACATTTTGCATATGGAAATTAGGGGTGGGGATTGAAATTGCATGACAAAACAAGGAAGTTAAAAAATGTTTTCCCCTTCCCACCCCTAATTTTATATGCAAATTAGGGTTTGGATTCAGTTCGGTATTCAGTCGTATATTTCTCAAAGGATTTGGGGGTTCGGCCGAATACAAAACAGTGGATTCGGTGCATGCCTAAAATCCGGTTGATGCTCTGGGGGGGTGAGGGGCAGGGGGTTGGCTTTTTGCGGAAGTGACGACACTTCGGCGAGGTGCATGATGTCACTTCCGTGTGGTGTGTGACGTCACTTCCGGTGCACTGATGTCACTGCTCTGTATTGGAGGGACAGAAGTCTGCAGGGATTTGAGGGACATTTTAGCTTAGG
>CM044443.1:131516182-131531835 GCA_024363595.1 Xenopus borealis | reverse complement strand
TTCGCGAACCGTTCGCATATTTTGTCGCAAGTTCGCGAATATGTTCGCGAACATTTTTTCTGACGTTCGCGCCATCCCTAAGTGGGACGTGTGAAACATGGGGGATTAAGGTGAGTGTGAGGATAAACAAGGCAGGAGGACCCCCCAGCATAATCAACCTGCTCAGCTAACAGTAAACATTTTATATTCCCCCACCCCCCCGAGTGACTTTATACCTTGCCTCCTGTCACTCCATCTCATGGGCAGTTCTGTCACTGGTCTTGGGGGCATTTTGGGAGTCAGAACGGACGGTGCTCATGGCCTGCAGCTCTACCAACCCCGAGCAATAACAATGTTTTCATAGGAATCTTCAACTGGAAACTCTTAGAGGGTTATTTCTAAATTCAAAAAACATGACCAAACTCCCATTCCCAATTTTATCTAATTGATTATTAAAAAAATCTCACATTTCACTTGTTCAGGTAAAAACTTGATAAAATCAAGCGAAACCCCACATTTCTCGTTTTTTTTTTCGATTTCCCTCAAAAAGCCAGAATTTTTAATATTTTCGTCCCAAAAGTCTGAAATAGTCCAATTTCTCAGGCCTGAGTTTGTGGAAAAGTCACAAAGACTCAGGCCTAGGGAGGCAGAATTTTAGGTTGCCCCCCTTTCTTTGATCCCTAGGCAGCTGCCTCTTCTGCCTACCCCTAGTTCTGACCCTGAATGGGGGGCAACAAGAAGCCCCGGCCTAGGGGAGCCCTATGTAGAAATCCAGCCATGGTAATTCCAGTGCAGACCACAGAAACCATTGACTTATACACAACCTCAGCAGCTGGAGGATTTTTGGATTTGGGCTTTTTGCTGCATGGGGCTGTAATAAATCTCAAAAAATTTGAATTTTGAAAAAATCTGAGAAACATTTTCAGTTTGGTCCCAAAAAGCCAGAGTTTAGTCCGTAACCCCTCGCCCCACCATCAATGTATATTTCAGACTTTCCCTTACCTTTTATATGGTCAGGTACATGTGCAAACTACCCAAAGTTACCCCACTGAACATTATCAATTCCAGCTGATAAAGTGACTGGGTTTCCGACCCCAGAGTGTTTCCTTGGGAGGGGCCAGCAGTGCAGCCAATGGGACACAGCTTTTATTGCCATGTATTGCAGTGAAACCAGTAAAAGTCATGTAATTACTCTGTAAACTGTTTGCTCATTAAATAATGAATGAGCTGATGTGTGTACTAATTAATGTAATTGCTATGTAAGTGCAGGAGGAGGTAGGACTGTGCCATATATATATATATATACACACGTCTGTGCCCTGAGACTGAACTGTTCACATTTGCTAATTCTGTATCTTGGTGTTTGTTTAACACCCACTTGTATAATATACACTCACACAGATACACACACACACACACACACACACACACACACACACACACACACACACACACACACACACACACACACAGATACACACACACACACATACAGACACTCACACAGATACACACACAGATACACACACACACACACAGATACACACACACACACATACAGACACTCACACAGATACACACACACACAGACACTCACACACACAGATACACACACAGATACACACACACACACACACACACAGATACAGACACACACACACACACACACAATAAACAAGAGCTGAGATTTTTTTTGTACAGGGTGTGTGGAGTCACATGTGACCTACAATTGTATTAAATTCATATTATTTATCTATTATTCTGGGCCTTCTCGGCCGTATCCATCATATGTGTGACTTCTGTATTAGCAACTCATCATTTTGCTCCCTTTGCGTGTTCCCTCTTAGTCCTGTATAAGTCACTGTACAGCTATTTCTTGTGGTCACAAGCTAAATGTTTTGCTGCAGAAAATCACACCCATAAACTCAAATGATTGTATGTGAAACAAATGCATTTCTGTGAATTTCTCTTGTTTTTTCCTATTCATACGACCCAGCGATTCTTAGAAAAATTAACTCAGCTCTTGTGAGAAGCAGTGAATCACCTGACCCACATGTAATTAGTGATCCTAACGGGGCCCGGTAATTGCAACTGCCACCTGCCTGCTGTCAGTTTGTTGCCGTCACTTTTACTCTCACAAAAAAAAAAAAGTTTAAAGGGCAAGTCAACCCCAAAATTTAAAAAAAAACCAAGAGAAAACATAATTCTAAGCCACTTTCCAATATACATTTATTAATAGTAATGACCAATTTTTTTTTTTCGCAGTGGCATGGACGCATGGCCAAATTCCGCATTTCGGCATCTGCAATATTGTTTTGAAAAACTGCAGCAAAAAAAATAAAAAGTTGCCAAGACAAAAAAAAAAGATGCTGCAGGAAAAAAAAGCCCATTGACAATCACCTATCGACTTTAATTTCAATGCTTTTAAAGTTATTTGTAAAACAATTGCTACTTCATTCCCCAGCACCAAAGACGGCTCTGTTAATCAGCTGCCTTGTCTCACATTGTATCAGCAGTCTGAACCACCAGTGCAGAGAATAGAAAGGGACAGACACTGCTTTCATTAGCATTACATCATATCCAATTTATTTACACACCATAGAAAATGTTTAATGAATGTATTATGCAAAGGCGCTTAGTGTTCTATTTTCTTTTATAAGGCAAAAAAACTATTTTTTTGGTTGATATTCCCTTTAACATATGGGGCAGGGTCCTGTGGTTTTCCCTCAGAGATTGTTTATAGACCCTGGTGTTTATATTCTATGTATTTTATGTCTGTATGAAGCTTATAGCACTGATGGATAGATCTGCTGTGTGACTATTCTATATGAGCAAACTTAAAGGAGAACTAAACCCTAAAAATTCACATTTTATATTTTTATTGCACGAGGCTAAAGTGTCAGCTTGTCAATAGCAACAATGATCCAGGACTTCAAACTTGTCACAGGGGGTCACCATCTTCAGGGCCCGGCCAAGGGGTAGGCAGGGTAGGCAACCTCCTAGGGCGCAATCCGCAGGGGAATTTGGCTTGTTGGCCTTTATTAAAAGCATTATAATTTATAAAATTTGCATGTCACAACCCACTCTGGGTTTTTTTTTAACCTGGTGTATCTGTACAGGCTCCCCCCACCCTGGAACGCATGCGCAGTAGGCTGCAGGGCCGGAGCAAAACGTCAGTCATTAAAAAGCTGGATCGGTTGCGCTGTGCGGGCTAGAGGGGAGCAGTAACGCATCTCGCTGAAGACACCAATCTGCTCTTTCGATCTGGGCTTTTGGCAGCTACATGTGCCTTTTACTCCTTCTTGGCACAGGTACCGATCATGGGGGCTTTGGTTGGCCACAGATATGGTGGTGGTGTGGGCTTGGGGCCTGCAGCTGCAGTATTAATGGTTATGGCCAAACCTGGGCCCATTGTTGGCTGCTGGCCTTGCCTGGCAGTGGCACAGGTACAGACATCGGGGGTTAGGAACAGCACAGGTAAAAGTGGGTGTGTGGGCTTGGGACCTGCAGTATTAATGGTGGATATGGCTGGTCCTGGACGTAGGTTTTCCACCTTTTCTTGAAAAAAAATACCGGCCTTCCTATATATTTATCTTTTTTTCCTCTTAATAACATTGGGATCAACCATCAAAAATACCGGCCAGGCCTGTAAAATACTGGCCAGTTGGCAACCCTACCTGGACGGGGGGGGGGGGGCACTGATTAGAACCCTTGCCTGCATTTACTTTAAAGCTCTATAGAAATACATGTTAAAAATAATAATAACAATTATTAATCGGCAGATGAAAACAGTCCAGTGTCCAGTAAACAGGCCATGGTCGGGTCAGGCAGCAAACAGAGTCCAGTAATCAGGTCAAGGTCACAACCAGGATATCCAACAAGACAGGTGAGGAGGGAACAGGAGAACTGGGAATCAGGAACACGGGAGGATCTCAAGAACAGGAATCCAGAACCGGAGTCAAGGCATGGGATCATAAGATCAGGGCTAGGATACAAAATGACCAAGCAATGAACTATAGACAGGGACCAGTGTATAAGGGGTTCTGATTAGGGGAATGAAGAACGCATGAGACTAATTGTAGAAAATTCTGTCTCTTTAAATAATTTGTGTAAGTTCTATGGTCAACAAACACCACTCACCAAGGTGATATTTAAGTATATTTAATGTGTATAAATGCGTTACAAAGGATACATACAAATTACCATATATTTAGCCAGTCAAATACTCTATTGACAGCCTACCAAAATAATATAAAAATGTATGTATATATTAATGTGTTGCATAAAATGTATATGTCTGTGTATATCTGTATTGTGTGAGAGTCAGAGTGTGTGTGTGTGTGTGTGTGTGTGTGTGTGTGTGTGTGTGTGTGTGTCTCCTGTGTGAAAAAGAGAGAGAAACTTCCCCTTGTCCAGGGATATATTCAAGCAACTGTGGCATACACCTCCCCCAGCCCAGTGATTTTCAACCTTGTGCCTCCAGCTGTTAAGGAACTACAAGTCCCACAATGCAATGAAGGAGTCTGATAGCCACAGTCAGGCAAATGCATTCTGGGACTTGTAGTTTCTTAACAGCTGGAGGCACATGGTTGAAAATCACTCCCCTAGCCCACCCATAAGACATTCCATATGTTTTCTGAAACCTGATGACATTCCAGACTTAAGGAACAATGTAGTATGGGAATAGATGTGTGAAGGATGTGTGGGTGGCAAGTCATGAGTGCACAAATGAAACATATTTTAACTTAATCAATACTGGAGTATATGACATTTTACATTAACCAATATTTAACACTAATGAAGTGGATGGAGACAAGGGACAGACAGAAACTACAATAAATACATATATAGGAGAACTGGCAGCCATGAGATCTGGTTTACAACAAATAATTTTAAAGCAACACATTCGACCATGTAGAAATCATGACCACAATAGAAGTGTGGCCCAGGTGCTCCAGCCCCAGGCCCTCAGCTCAGGGAGCAAACATTCCGCAAATACAAACTGGTTGGTGCAAGGCACACTGGATATCCACGCTCAGATCAGACCAAAAGGAATAAATTTTATATAAAAATGATATACTTTATTATATAGTCATCTCTCGCCTGACGCGTTTCGTGTCCAAAAGACACTTAATCATAGCCATGAGATCTTCCAGTGGCTCAACTGGTGACATGCACCCCAGTGTTTGAATCCTGCTGATCCTGACAACAACGTTTCTACCCACTTCTTCAGTTCGGCTTTAGTTTTCCTTTGGTCAGTGCATTTCAATGTCCTCAGCGGGTACGTGCCCATTTCGCTCATACTCAGCCCGTTCCACACTTAAATAAAATAGAAGAGAGGAAGCACTTTAAATATAGTCCTGTCTCCTTCATCTGCTCAAGATAATGAATTGCAGCATCAGCTGATCTTCTAGATTAAAGGTACAGTAGGTATGACATGAGTGCAATAGGGCTTGTACTGGGCAATCTTTTTGCCTATAGTTTTAATCACAAATAATCTATTTTTTAAATAATTTCTTGAGCTAAACAGGGAAACTGAAGCTTCTTTATCTTTGGTCATTGTGAGGTAGATAATTAGATTAAGTATGCAACACTTCACACTTTGTTGTGGCTGTTTTGTTAGTAGGAGTCCATTATCTGTAGGAATCTAATTCATAAGGACACAACATGGAGGATTTGAAAGGGGACCTGGAAATAATTCCAAATACTATTTTATCATGTTAGGCATGCACAATAATTTTTATTTATACTATATAATTTATTTAAATCTTGTTTCCTTCAGTCTGGGAATTCATAACTATAGCAAGCAGACAGCTGCCATTTAGTGAACACTGTTATTAATGCAAGCCTTGTGTTATCTCAAAAGCTTATTTCTGTCCCAGAATGGGGGACCTGTTGACAATCCCCATGCACAGGCTGCATAATTAGATGGTAAGAAGGGTGGGGGAATGTAGGGAGTGCACTGATATCTAGGAAGTGCTGAATGGAAAGTGAAAGTAATTTCCTGCCCCGCCTCTATGCCTATATGATTGACAGCTGAGATTTTAAATGAGTTTATAACAGGTATGGATGTTTTAATTTAAAAAAAGAATTTGGATTTCATGTTTGATTTGAAAAGGACTTTAATTATATAGGTTTGTATATCTGGGTGATGGGTCCACTTTAAATTTCACTGTTTTGCTCAAGAAATAACAGAAACCTTATATCCTTCCCAATTAAATAAATTAAAAAAAAAATAGACAGAAAGTATGTTCAGTACAAGCCCTTTTTTAGTGCATTCATGTACAGAGGGGTGTAGTGATCCTATAAATACACTGGTATGTGTGATCATTTAGGAACTGGTCGTGTATATGATGTACAATAGGCATTTTTGTTTTGCCATTATTCATAGGTTTTGTATGTAGGGATAAAAATCTGTAGCTTCCCTTGAGAAACTGCAGGGTGATGGGCAGGCCCGGACTGGCAATCTGTGGGTTCTGGCATATGCCAGAGGGGCTGTTATGAGGTGCCATAGAAAGTCAGTATTTAGTGGGCTGGTGGGGGCTGTTTGGGACTCTGAGTTGGCTGGTTGGGCCTCTGTGTAACTGAAATGCCAGGGCCTATTTTAATGATGATGGACGATGAGGGCATATTGATGAAGGGGAATTAAGAGAACCCCCAAAGCTAATATTCCTTTGGCTGAATTTTATCCTTTGATGCTTATTCCCCTGAAACTCTTTATACATAATCAAGAATGTCACTGGAAATCATCTTAACTACACAGCATTTCTGTAACATACTAAAGTATAAAGCTGCTGCATAAGTCCTATATATAGTGTTTTATCCAGGGGTGGATTACCTTCCATCAAGCCCCCGGGTGGTGCCACCCCAACCTTCCCAGGTTCCACCTCTGCACTGCCCTCTCACACTACTAGGTAGGATCAAACTGGGGGCCCATCTAGGTTGCTGCTTTGGGACCCCCACCAGGCCCCCTGCCCCAGCGTTGAAGATATGTTAGATACCACAGGGCTCCCGCCCCAGCCACAACCCCCCTCCGACCCTCCACCCCAGCCTTTTTTCTGCTTGCCCCTTTGACTGGGGACTGGGAGGGAGGTTGGGGGGCAGTAGTGGGTCTGAGCCTCCAGGGCCCACTAAGTTTTTTTCCTGATGCCCCACCAGCCCTTTCCAACCCTCCCATTAGGTCCCCTGCAAACCTTGGGCCATGAGCCTGGATTGATCCGATGATAATTCCCCTACTGGCTACAATCACAGGAATTGTGGGTCTGCGTGCTGTTAGAAGCTACATTTATAAGATGAATACAACAACACTAGTTCATAGGCTTGTGTAAGGAACTATTTCATAGAATCCCCATACTCACCACCCAAAGGAGCCTTGTGATTGGTTCCTGCTGGAAAGAGAAAGTACTTATGAATCCTGGGCCAATACAAAATTGGGTCAAGGCAGAAAAAATTGCTGAAAATACCTTTTAATGCATAATCCAACGTATGCTAAGGTGATCAAGATGACTGACCCTATGGAAATCAATATAGTAGGAGTATTGCTGGTGTCATCTGCCTCATTGTTGTCATCATTCTCATCATCACCGACATATTCACACACCTTAGTGCAAGTCCCTGAAATGAAATCAGAAGACTCCCATCAATTGTAAAATTGTGTGTAATTTTTAAAAAGCATGAAGGTTTAGATATACTGTATGGCATGAACATATTGTCCAATGCTGAGAGCATTCATATGTCCACAACATTGTCCAAATCCAAAGTTAATGGGGTGTCTATTCCTATGGCTACATTTTTCACCAAATGCATTTAAAATTGGCATTTTCTTTTTTCTTATGGCGACTTTTTTTGTCCAAGGGGCAATTTTTTTTTTTTCATGGCTACTTTTTTGTTCAAAAGCATTAAAGTAAATGGCCATTTTTTTTGTCATGGCAATTTTTTTTTGTTCAAATGTATTAAAGTCAGTGGGCGTTGTCTCTTATCAAAACTTTTTGTCCTAAAGTCAAAGGGCATTTTTTTCTTATGGCGACTTTTTTGTTCAAAAGAATTGTCAATGGGTGTTTTTTTTTTCTTATCACAACTTTTTTTGTCCTAATATGTTAAAGTCAATGGGAGATTTTTTCTTATGGTGACTTTTTTGTCCAAATCCTCTAAAATCAATGGGTGTTTATTTCTTATGGCGACTTTCTTGTCCAAATGCATTAAAGTCAATTGGTATTATTTCACCGAAAATCCATGGCTGGCGAAAAAATGTGCTCATATTAATACTGACACAACCCTCATAGTTATGAGATACTTCAGTATTATCCCATGGTTTAGTCCAGGGAAGGCAACATTTAGGGGCAGATTTACCATTATTCCCCCAAAAAAATTTGTCCCTATTCGATATTCGATTAGCATTCGTTTTTCGAATGCTAATCGAGTAGTTTTAGGCTACCTTTTATTCGATTTTCCATCATTCGATGATCGAATAATGATCAAATAATGATCATTCGAATAATTTGAATCCTTTGCTGATCGAATGATCGGATATTCGATCATTCGCTATTTGATGATCGAATGTGCCAAATTTGCATATTCCACCAGTCGAATTAACCCTACGATCGTTGTTCGATCGAACTTGATCGAACTTCGATCTATTCATGTGAATTTAGTAAATCTGCCCCTTACAGTTGTTGACTTTCTTTAAACCTTCCTTCAGCCAGTTCTCTATCTCTATATTATCCAAGTTTCCTAAGGCCTATAATGAATTATCTTTCAGCATCTGCAGTTTATAGCCAGTAGGAAAAAGAAAATAAAGTAGTTTTCAAGCAATACTGTAGGGCACAATATACTGGTTCATTACAAAACATCCTATTACCTGTAAATTCAGTGCTATATGCAGACTTCCCATTTTTACTGTCCCCATATTCCAAAATCAAGTTGTTATGCTCCAAATCGATTGTGTCCAAGCGCAAACAAGTGTCATTAGTCAGCCTCACAGTGGAGTTCCGGGTGCAGTTTGCAGTGGAATTAGGGAATGTCATTTGGAATTTACAGTATTCTCTCTCAGTTCCTACTTTGATGGAGAGAACTTGATTCCACAGTTTTCCCTCGTTGGCACAGAATAAGTACTGCCGGCAATTCCCAGGAGAAGCTACATAGGAAAGAAGTGGAGACTTTCAGTTTATTTATTAATTCTCTGCAGTATTGTTATTTTCTGAAAGAAAAAAAAAGAAACATTAAAAACCAGGGAATGTCAGGGATTTATAGACCATTATTGGGAATTAGCAAGACATAGGCGCACGGCCAGATTAGTGGCGAGGCCTAGGGCGGCAAACTCACCATCGGTTTCTCTTCATTCAGTCTACATGCAGCAGTCGGGTGTCAGATATTCATTTACAGTTACATCCAATATATCTTATAGGGGGGCTCCTTTTGCCTAAGATGTAGTAGAGCTCACTCTATTAAACTCACCATACATCATAGTTACATAGTTAAATTGGGTTGAAAAAAGTCCATCAAGTTCAACCCCTTCAAATTAAAACCCAGCATATATACACATACACACATCTCCACTCTTTCACACAAACCATATATGCCCATAGCTATACTAACTATAGAGTTTAGTATCACAATAGCCTTTGATATTATGTCTGTCCTGTAAATCATCCCCCTCTTATAGTCATTAACAGAATCAGCATCACAACATCACCCGGCAGTGCATTCCACAACATCACTGTCCTCACTGTGAAGAACCACCTACTCTGTTCCTTTAAATAAAAGGCCTCTGGTGATCCTCTTTATGGGTTAAAAGGCCCTCATATTTGTCCATAATGTCCTCGAATGTATTCGTAAAGTGGAATCATGTCCCCTCGCAAGCGCCTTTTTTCCAGAGAAAACAACCCCAACCTGGACAGTCTCCCCTCATAATTTAAGTCTTCCATCCCTCTAACCAGTTTAGTTGCACTTAGTCTCTGCACTCTCTCCAGCTCATTTATATCCCTCTTAAAGGGCACCAATCATAACTAAAATAATTTACTAAGTGAATACACTATGTGAAAGTTCAAGAAATCCAATTTTTAAAACAGTTAGGGGAAAATTTACAAAATTTGTATGAAGAGATCGAAGTTCCATCGAATATGATCGAATTCCTATTGTACGATTTTTTCCGGAGGAACAAATATGCATAATTTGGCCTCTTCCATCATCAAATACCGAATTATCGAATGATTGAATAGATCGAATGATCGATCATTCAATCGTTCTATGATTGAAGGATTTTAAAGGTATTCAAATGCCTACTTCGCCAGACTGAATCTACCGAATACCAATAGAAGCCTATGGGAACCCCTCATAGGCTTCTTTGGCTAAGACTTGCTTGAATACCATTCGTACGATCGAAGCGTTAGATCTATCAAATCGTACACATTTTTCAGAGGCTCGAAGGACAAAGTACGATTTTTTCGTTGAATTGAACGATCGGTATTCGATCGTACGATTTCATCGAGAAATTGAATATCGAGCAAAATGATAGCTTAAAACTATTCGATAAGCATTCGACTATCGAATGCTTATCGAATATCGAGTGAATTCGAGGGAATAGTAAATTTGCTCCTTAGAATTGTTTGTATAATGTAAATCATCAGCTCACTATACCTTCTGCAAAATCTCCCCTATCTTCATTGCAGTTCTAGATGAGGCAGCCATCTTGGATTTCATTGACTCCTCCTACCTATATCTTCACAGCCAACTGTAGCTCTGAAATCTCGCACATGCTCAATTTAAATTTCTTGCTCGCCTATTAAACCTTTCTAAGCTATTTTGAAATCTGAAAACTTGTGTGTTAGTGCTGCCAGCTTCTGGAAGTGCCCTTCTTGTTATACTTCTAGAGTTTACTAAAGCTAGGCATTCTGGGTAGATTACTCAGGGCAGTGTTACAATCTGAGCATGCTCGTGAACTCATTTGCATGTTGTAGTCACAGTATGGACTCCCTCAGTGAGAGAACCCATTTTACAAAGTAAGGGATTTTTTCCCCAAAAAAACTGTATATGTAGTTTGATTAAACATGTTTAGGTTGTACTGGTCAGGTTGTTATGTGTTTGATTTTGGTTGTGATTGGTGCCCTTTAAGGACTGGAGTCCAAAACTGCACTGCATACTCCAGATGAAGTCTTACTAGGGATCTATAAAAAGGTAGAATTATGTTTTCATCCCATGAGTTTATGCCCTTTTTTATGCAGGACAGAACTTTATTTGCTTTATTAGCTATAGAATGACACTGCCCAGAATTAGAAAACTTGTTATCTATAAAAACCCCAAGATCCTTTTAATTTAAGGAAACTCCCAACACACTGCCAATTAGTGTATAACTTGCATTTATATTATTTTTGCCAAAGTGCATAACCTTGCATTTATCAACATTGAACCCCATTTTCCAGTTTGCTGCTAGGTTTTCTGACAAATCACTCTGCAAAGTGGCAGCATCCTGCATGGAACCTATAGTTCTGCACAATTTATCATCATCTGCAAAAATAGAAACCATACTTTTAGCCAGTTCTCTATCCAGGTACAAAATGTTCTAGGCCAATATTCCTTAATTTAAGCAGTAACCTTCTGTGTGGCACTGCATCAAATGCTTTAGCAAAGTCTAAGTAAATCACATCCACTGCTATCCCAGAATCAAGGTCCCTGCTTACCTTCTCATAAAAAGAAATAAAGTTAGTTTGGCAAGATGTATTATGCATAAAACCATGCTGGCACAGACTCATAGTATTGTTATTTGCTATGAAGTCCAGTATCCTTTATTAATCCTTCAAAAAGCTTTCCTACCACTGACGTCAGACTAACTGGCCTATAGTTTTGAGGCTGAGAACAGTAGGGATGCACCAAATCCACTATTTTGGATTCGGCCATACCCCCGAATCCTTCCCGAAAGAAACGGCTGAATACCGAACACGAATTTGCATATGCAAATTATGGATGGGAAGGGGAAAACATTTTTTACTTCCTTGTTTTGTGCCAAAATTCACATAATTTCCCTCCCTGGCTTTAATTTGCATATGCAAGTTAGGATTTGGATTCGGTTCGGCCAGGCAGAAGTATCCGGGCTGAATCCAAATTTTGCTGAAAAAGGCCGAGTCCCGAACCGAATCCTGGATTTGGTGCATCCCTAGAGAACAGGATCCCTTTTTGTATAGAGGCACCACATTAGCAATTCGCCAGACTCTCGGCACCATGCCAGACCTCTATGAATCTAAGACCATTGTTTACTGTATCTTAACATATTCAAGTCTCTTTTGAATTTTTTCATGGGTGAACCATGCATCATTAGATGTATTATTAGAATTGGGACTATTAATAAGGAAACCTTCATTAGCTGGTTCCTCATTTGTGCAGACAGAAAAAAAGAATGTGTTCTGAATCTGTGCTTTTTGTACATTCTCATCAACCAATAAAGGACCCACCCCTTCTTACTTCATTTTTTTTTACTATTAACATATTTAAAAAATTATTTTGGATTCTTTTTACTGCTATATCCTTTTCCATATGGATTTTAGCTTGCCTTTTGTGCATGACTTATTGGCCTCCTTGTACCTTAAAAATGATTTGGCTGTCCCAGCTAACTTGAAAGCCTTAAAAGCTCGTCTTTTCTTACCCACCTCAACACCAACACTCCTATTGAACCAAAAAGGTTTTGTTTTACGACAACCTTCCTTACTTACAAGTGAAATATACTGACATGCATATTTATTAAGCAACATTTTAAAGACTTCCCATTTTTGTTCAGTGTTTAACTAATATGCTGCAGAGATGCCCTTATACTGTCAAAGTTTGCACGCCTGAAATTCAAGGTTTTAGTTACTCCCTTATAGAATTGCCTCTGCAACAGAATCTCAAAGGAAACCATGTTATGATCACTATTCCTTAAATGCTCACCCACACAAATGCTTGAGATGAGCTCAGTATTATTAGTTATTACAAAATCAAAAAATGTTATTGCTAGTAGGTTCTTGAAGGAGCTGGGATAAAAAGTTGTCATTTAGCATATTTACAAACCTACTAGCTTTCTCTGTCTTGGCAACCCCATTACCCCAGTCAGTGTCCGGAAAATTGAAGTCACCCATAATAACTTGACCGAGTTGTGAAGCCGCTTCTATCAGCTAAACACTAGTGCAAGCTCCACTGGAGTCCCAGGGATTCAATTTATACAGTCTTTCTCAAACTGATGGAAAACTAAGTGAAAGCAGGTTGTGACAAACTTGCTGTAAGCACAATAACACACCAAACTTTGGGGCAGTTTTCTAAAAAATCACTTTCTTACTTTGCACAACCCTTACAGTTATGAGACACTTCAGTATTATGACAATTGTTGAATTTCTTTAAACCTTCCTTCAACCAGTTCTCTCTCTATATATTATGCAAGTCTCCTGAGGCCTGTAATGAATTGTCTTTGAGCATCACCAGATTACGGCTGGGAGGAAAAAGAAAATAAAGTAGTTTTCAAGCAATGCTGTAATCATGTTTCAATATATTGCACCTGTGCCAACCCTATATACTGGTTCATTACAAAACATCCTATTACCTGTAAATTCAGTGCTATATGCAGACTTCCCATTTTTACTGTCCCCATATTCCAAAATCAAGTTGTTATGCTCCAAATCGATTGTGTCCAAGCGCAAACAAGTGTCATTAGTCAGCCTCACAGTGGAGTTCCGGGTGCATTTTGCAGTGGAATTAGGGAATGTCATTTGGAATTTACAGTATTCTCTCTCGGTTCCTACTTTGATGGAGAGAACTTGATTCCACAGTTTTCCCTCATTGGCACAGAATAAGTACTGCCGGCAATTCCCAGGAGAAGCTACATAGGAAAGAAGTGAAGAGACTTTCAGTTTATTTATTAATTCTCTGCCGTATTGTTATTTTCTGAAAGAAAAAAAAAAGAAACATTAAAAACCAGAGAATGTCAGGGATTTATAGACCGTTATTGGGAATTAGCAAGACATAGGCGCACGGCCAGATTAGTGGTGAGGCCTAGGGCGGCAAACTCGGCATCCGTTTCTCTTCATTCAGTCTTCATGCAGCAGTCAGGTGTCAGATATTCATTTACAGTTACATCCAATATATCTTATAGGGGGGGCTCCTTTTGCCTAAGACAGTGATTTTCAACCTTGTGCCTCCAGCTGTTAAGGAACTACAAGTCCCACAATGCAATGAGGGAGTCTGACAGCCACAGTCAGGCAAATGCATTGTGGGACTTGTAGTTTCTTAACAGCTGGAGGCACAAGGTTGAAAATCACTGGCCTAAGATGTAGTAGAGTTTACTCTATTAAAATCACCAGACATCATAGTTACATAGTTAAATTGGGTTGAAAAAAGTCCATCAAGTTCAACCCCTCCCAATTAAAACCCAGTATACACACACACCCCTCCACTCTTTCACACACACCATATATGCCCATAGCTATACTAACTGTAGAGTTTAGTATCACAAAAGCCTTTGATATTATCTCTGCCCTGTAAATCATCCCCCTCTTATAGTCATTAACAGAATCAGCATCACAACATCACCCGGCAGTGCATTCCACAACCTCACTGTCCTCACTGTGAAGAACCACCTACTCTGTTCCTTTAAATGAAAGGCCTCTGGTGATCCTCTTTATGGGTTAAAAGGCCCTGATATTTGTCCATAATGTCCTCTAATGTATTTGTAAAGTGTAATCATGTCCCCTCGCAAGCGCCTTTTTTCCAGAGAAAACAACCCCAACCTGGATAGTCTCCCCTCATAATTTAAGTCTTCCATCCCTCTAACCAGTTTAGTTGCACTTAGTCTCTGCACTCTCTCCAGCTCATTTATATCCCTCTTAAAGGGCACCAATCATAACTAAAATTATTTACTAAGTGAATACACTATGTGAAAGTTCAAGAAATCCAGTTAGGAGAAAATTTACAAAATTCGTGTGAAGAGATCGAAGTTCCATCGAATATGATCGAATTCCTACTGTACGATTTTTTCCGGAGGAACGAATATGCATAATTTGGCCTCTTCGATCATCAAATACCGAATTATCGAATGATTGAATAGATCGAATGATCGGATATTCGATCATTCAATCGTTCTATGATTGAAGGATTTTAAAGGTATTCAAATGCCTACTTCGCAAGATAGAACCTACCGAATACCAATAGAAGCCTATGGGAACCCCTCATAGGCTTCTTTGGCTAAGACTTGCTCAAATACCATTCGTACGATCGAAGCGTTAGATCGATCGAATTGTACACATTTTTGTGAGGCTTGAAGGACAAAGTACGATTTTTTTCGTTGAATTGAACGATTGGTATTCGATCGTACGATTTCATCGAAAATCGAGCAAAATGATAGCCTAAAACTTTTCGATAAGCATTCGAATATCGAATGCTTATCGAATATCGAGTGAATTCGAGGGAATAGTAAATTTGCCCCTTAGAATTGTTTGTATAATGTAAATCATCAGCTCACTATACCTTCTGCAAAATCTTCCCCATCTCCACTGCAGTTCTAGCTGAGGCAGGCATCTTGGATTTCACTGAATCCTCCTACCTATATCTTCAAAGCCAACTGTAACTCTGAAATCTCGCACATGCTCAATTTAAATTTTTTGCTCGCCTATTAAACCTTTCTAAGCTATTTTGAAATCTGAAAACTTGTGTGTTAGTGC